>JAOUWY010000015.1:19258641-19270815 GCA_025728095.1 Prietella phreatophila | reverse complement strand
AGTTGCAGTTAGGGCCCAGTTCATGTTAATGCACTTAGCACAGCTGCTTGACAGCCTGTCCATCCTCTGTGGCAGGCCATTAAAACTCAATGGAACGTCAGTGACATCCATATGTAAAAGCTGTCTGTAACTTTACCAGACACTTGATTATTAGAAAAAAAAAATATTCATATTAAATAATGTTGCAGATTGATTCAGAATTTACTTGTTTGCTAATTTGTAATTATTTGTTGCTAAACTAACAACATTTCACACACTATTTTGCTTGGCCTAATCGGGGGCAAAAAGTAAATAAAAATGGGCCCAGTAAAAAAGCATTAAATTTTTATAATTTCATGCACTTAAAATCATGTGGCGGTGGTTCATCTGTCAGAGCTTACCAACATACACCGACAAACATTTAGTCTAACTCTGGTACACCTATTAAATATAATGAGAGTTAACTGAAGCGTTGAATGCTTTACCAGCTGGCACATTTATGCGCCCATACCACCCATTACAAGCACATAAAGTAAATCATGCCAGACTCCCATTTCCTTTTTTTCTAAAAAAGTGGCAAAATTGGGGTACTCTTTCACCCTCTCTCTCTCTCTCTCTCTCTCTCTCTCTCTCTCTCTTTTCTTCATTCTAGTCTGAGGGGGTTATGGGTGAACTCTGGACACTAATGTGTGCCAAAACCATGACAAAAGAGTCCTTTATGCACAGCATATGCAGATAGATCTGCTTCTTTTGTGCATAGACAGGGAGCCTAAGCCTGGATAGAGATAGGAGGAGGGAGGAGGAAAAATTGGGAGAAAAGGGAGATGCAAGCAGACCTTTAGATTAACATGCAAGAAGCATCCGAGATTAAGAATTTGGGATATAGATACGTGTATATATTGTTGGTTCTATATTTTTCCAATAGCTTAATTCAACAATCATTTTATTTAAAATGTTCTAAATATTTTTGACCAATATTAACAGCACAAACTTGAACACCACTGAGCATTATACAGTATATGTTTCACTATACACTATGCATTAATTTCTTTTGCTCCAGTGTTAATTTTAAAGCCAAATGTGAGTACTTTCATATACACGCACGTATGCACACTTACACCTAATTAAACACAAAGAGCTTGGGTGATGGTGGTGATTGCGGGTGATTGTCTGAGTCTCTGCATGTTCTGTGCCAGTGAGAGAGAAAGGAGTTGGCACAAGCCTCTCTCCACCATCTCATGCACAGCTGGCATTGCCCTGACAAAAACAACCCAAGGCCTTGGTGTCATGCATTTGCTTCCATAATTGATGTGCCTGCCTGTCTGTGGTGTAGGTGCATGCTTGGAAAAGGAAACGCACTGAATATCGTGACGGTCATTTCACATGGAGTGTGAAGGATCATTTTAAGAAACAAAAAGAAAGGTGAGAAGTAAGGTACACTTTCCCAGTTTGTCTATATTGACCTCTGGACCTTTCTGGCTGGATTCAAAGGAAATAGCACTGATTTACAGCCCGCTAAATCCTTCTGGCAATTCAAATGAGGCTGCGCTGACAAAAACACCCAGGCAGGGGCCATATGCACATATTGGTGCTACTGGAAAGTGATGCCTGAACTGATGTTCTCACACAGCAAAACACTGACTTCATCTTCATATAAACTCACAGAGACATCAGTTACTCCATTCATCATCTCATCATTTACTCATCTTAAACTATATCGGTATGTAATTAATAAAAATGAAATGAAAAACCATAGCGGAAATGGAAGATGCGTATATTGGTGCTATTTGTTGTAATCACTAATAATACGTCAATCTAATTGTAAAACATTTATTCTCATAAGCTGCAGATATTTTACTATACCTCTGTATTACACAGCACAGATACCTTTTTATTTAATGTCTGCCTAAAATCAAATTGGTCATTATTCTAGTAAAACTTAATGTTACAAAATGTAAAAACAAACAGTTAAAACATTACTTGTTTGTGTAAAATAATAATAATAAATTAAAAATCACTTGCAAAGATTAATAGATTATTTCAGGGTGTATGGCAGGCAGTTTGTCAGAGGGCAAAATGTCCCAGAATGCCTTGCGAAAGCCCGGCTGTACAAGTTAACTCTTGAGAGGCAAACTCTCCTGTCTCTGAGAGTTCGAGTGCAGACATTTCTGGAGTTGTCTTGTCACCAGTCTCCGTGCTCCTCCTGGCTTGAACTAGAATGGACTCATCCACATTCCATATTTGGTCATAATTCAAGTTCAGGTTTATGGCTCACTCTAAATGATTATCACAGTCACGAAGTCATAGTTTCTGTTTATGAACATAGCCGTTTCAATCATGTTCTTTGTCATATCTTGTTTGTTTTATTTATTATTATTACAGTCACAGTCCGAGTCTTATATTGCCTTCCTGTTTCTCTCATTTTGTATCCAGCCTTCTTCTTTCTTTTTTTTTAAAAACATGTGTACTGGATTTGCCATTAAATTTTGATAATTAAAATTTGATCAGTAAACTTACATTTACTTTTGTTGGATTAAAAAAAAAATGCATTATACAAAGATGTATTATAAACTATGATTTACACTCTACCAAGCTAATACTTGGTGTTGGAAACATTCCTTTTGAGATTCTGGTCTATGTTGACATGATTACATCTGCAAATCTCCCATTGTACCAAATCATTAATGTGGTCTACTAGCTTCAGATCTTGTGACAAGGGAGACCACTGAAGTTATAATAAACTCATGATCATGGAATCAGTTTTAGATGACTTTGTGCTTTTTGGCATGGCGTATTGTCATGCTGGAAGTAACCATTATTAGATTTGTGCAAAGAAAGCATACCCCACACCATTAGACCACCACAAGCAGCCTGATTTGTTGACACAAGACAGGTCAGGTACCTTGAGTCATCCTCTTGATGCCAAATTCTGACCGTACCATCTGCATGTCGCAACAAAAATCGAGATTCATCAGACCAGGTGATGTTTTTCAGGATCTTGCCTGACAGGAGTGGAACCCGATGTGGTCTTCTGCTGTTGTGGCTGACCTGCTTCCAGGTTCGACATGTTGTGCATCATGAGATGATTATAAAGCATAATTATTTGACTTACTGAAGCATTTCTGTCAGCTTGAACCAGTGTGATCGATCTCCTCTGTCCTCTCTCATCAATAAGGCGTTCCTACCCACAGAACTCTAGAGACCGTTGTGTGAGAATCCCAGATCAGTCCCAGATTTTTTTGTGATTGTTGCAGACAAAAATGCTTGAATGAAACTTGCTGAGTTTTTGTGCATATTTGCAGAACACGACTTGAATTGGTGAAATTCTTTCGCCGTGATGTTTGTTGGTAAACGAGACCTTCTAGCTGTACTCATGTTCGATGCACGTGAACAGAGGACTGCCTTGGGTCACAGCGCATTTTGATGATGTCACATGACGTGTCTTGACCCTAATATGAGCAAAATCTGTGCTAATTTTTAAAAATTGCAATACTCTTCAGAATATTGCACAGTTTTCTTGATTTTGTGTTCATTTCTGAGATTGCAAAAATCATTAAATCCAGGAGGGACTGCCAAATTTTTCATTTATCACCATTCTGATGTATGATGTGAACATTAACTGAAGCTTGACCTCTGATTTTGGGCATTGTACTGCTGCTACAGGAATGGCTGATTGGAAAATTACATAAATGAGGTGCGCTGATATTCCTAATCAAGTGACCGTTGTGTCTGTCTGTTTATCGATCTAGCTATCTGTCTGTATTTATTATGGGGTGGAGCTTTCCATGTCCAATGTCCCTTTACACAAGCTAATATGGGAGCCATATGTTCAAGAGATTTTGACTCTAACCCAACCTGCTTCATATTTCTAACCTCTTAGTTTTGCACTGACACTCTTTCTCTCTTGATCTCTAATCTGGTGCAAGTACCAATGAAATGCACGAAGTGACACTATTTACTCACACATCTGGTAGACACCTGTACTAATAAGACTGCATTTTTACCAGAACGGAACAGAAAAAGACAAAGGGAAATAAACAGAAAGTCAAAGATAAGAATGGTGAGAGACAGGAGGGTAAACGATCATAACGCTGCCTCACAAACCTAGCTGAGAGAAGCAGTGAAAATAAATAAATAAATTCCTATACAGTGTGTTATGGCATGAGAAACACTGTTATATCGAGAAAGTTGACATATTTTAGACTGATTAAAAAAAAAAAAGTAGTTATTCTGCTATTCGTAATGTGCTCGATGCCTGCCAGGGAGGAGGCACTGGTGCCACCTCATGGCCTAACTAATCCACTAGAGATGCATTTGGTCATAAATTTCTACGTGCAACAATCTACAGATAAATCACAAATTCTCTCATTTAAAGACATCACAAATATAGAGTTCTCAAACTGACCTGAACAGACAGTGCATCAAAACTTCCACCAAGTTGGGTCAACTGGTAATTAGGGCTGTAACAACTAATCGATAAAATCGATAATAATCAATAATTTAAAAAAATGAAAAATGAATTTCATTATGGATTAGTCGGGTCTGTGACGTCACTGTGGATAACCTGGTCAGTGTTAGGATAACTTCACAACAGTGAAAAATGCATTTCTATGAATAAAACACATCTGGAAAACAGCGGAGGTCACAGAGTGAGCTGCTGTGGGAAAAGTGCACGATCCAGAATGTGAGAACGTTTTATATTAAGCGCTTCAAACAAACTGTTAAGTGTATTAACGTGGCCCGTCGTGTCAGACACTGCCACAGATGCGTGTGATGTTTAATGTGTTCCAGACATGTTTTCTTCAGCACAGAAATGACATTTTTACCTTTATATCCTTATCCGGAAATGTTAGAAATTCACACCAGTGTTTCCATTTTACATAAAGTCTCTTCCTGAGAGCGAGTGAGTCTCCGTTAAACTTCACTGAATGAGTGCGAGTCCACGCATGTAGGAAGGAAGCGCAATAACTGACTCAAATATTCATTTAGATCAAAGATGTTGTTTGATGCTATATTTAGTGATCTTTAGAAACAAATGTAATTGTGTTATGTATGAGAGCAGTAACTGTAATGGGGTTAGAACATGTAATTATATAGAAATGCAAGAAGTGTCGTACATTTACGGAATAAAGTAACTTTACTCTGTTCAGATGAGTGAATGTGTGTGTTACTGAACAACATTCAACCTCTTACCACTTAACACTTAGCTTGTCCTTTTGTTTTTCTTTCTTTTCTTAGCATTTTTAATATAGTGATTTAACTTCTGCTTTAAAGCTTGTTGGAAATCAGTTGTTTTTTTTGTTTTGTTACATGTGAATATTTTTTTTTATTCTTTGCAGGATGTATAGCATAGTCCACATAGATACATTTAATACCTTTTTCACAGCCTTCAGTTAGTAGAATGTTTGAAGGAAAACATTGGGGAGAATGTGAAATAACGTTTTTTTTTCCTTCAAAAAAATACTGAAAATAAAAAGGGGTCCTTTAACCAAACTAATCGATTAATCGAAGAAATATTAATCGATTGTCAAAATAATCGTTAGTTGCATCCCTAATGGTAATATCTGCATATTTGTGTTCCTGGCACAGACTATGGTCCCTCCCTGGTCCTGACAAGGATATAAAGCAGTCACTGAACATGAAATGTAAAAAGTTGATCTGATCTATACGATTATTATTAATTGTTAGATTACACATGTGCCATCATGAATTATAGATATTCTTGGTCAGAGGCTTTGAACTATTTCTTACTGCAATTTGTCATGGAATAAAAAGTCATGTTTAGAGACATTGCAACTTAGTCGATCTCCCTTAAATGTGTTGTCGATGACAAGACTGACTAATTATTTGTACAGCTATTTGTAAAGCTTTCATTAACTTTAGACTATTATGTATACCATGTCTTATCTTTTTTGCGTTTTTTTTTTATACACATTCTTAAAGGCAAATATATTTGCATTATTTACACAATCATCTTCAATAAATAAATAAATAAATAAATAATTGAGCTGGCTTGAAGTACGGAGCACACATTCCCCTGTAGCTGGTTTTTACCTTTACACGCATAAAAAATACTACACATATGTGGCCCAAATCAGAACGAAAAATCATTAGATACAACGTGATATTTTCTTTGCACACTGCAGTGAACAAGACTGTGATCTCGATCACACATGATGGACATCAGATTTTTGGCTGCAGTGTGAACATACTCTCAACCTACCGATACGTGACACATATGCTATAATGCACATATACTTGACTCTAAAACTATTTTGGCACGACAATACAATAATAGTTTTGCACTTTTGGACAATTTCCCGTAACTGAAATGCAATGCCAATTAAATATGACATGTGGAAGAAAATAACGACTGTTCTTAAAAGCATGAAAATTATTCTTAAGCGTAACTGATTTAAACCAAGAGCTTCGTATTGAACTGCCAGACAGGAACTTTTAATCTTTCAATGATAAAGCTTGGACCGGCTGTACAGTATGCCATTAATGAAGTGAGAGCCATGCCAGGGCAGGCAGTGCTGCAGACCTGCCTGTATCCATGGCAGCCGACAGGTGCTGTCTGTGTCACAGGATAAATAAATGCAGGCATCTTTGGCTAGCAGGGAATTTAATAAATATACATACTATGGCACTGATGAACCCTTTAACACACACACACACACACACACACACACACACACACATGCAAACATTAGCCAATAATAAACCCATTGTGACTTCGATGATCCCAGTGACACTCACAGATGCTCTATGTATGCACTCAGGTTACTGCTGTAGGTCAGACAGCTCAAAGCCAGTCTTTATTTAGCAGGTCGTTAAAAAACAATTCACATGTGTATGTCCTTCGGTCATATAAATGTATGTAAACTAAAAGTACACTCCTGTCTCGATTGATTTATTTCCACGCAAACAGCACTGCTGAAGCATCGCCAAAAAAGACACGCTTCTATTTTGATCAATTTTACTGATAAAAATGTATGATATAAAAATTGCATATTTAAAAACAGTGTATTTTGAAATTGTATAAATATAAATTGTATAACTATGAAAATGTCACTTTGCACACTCGGCATTTAAAAGGAGCTGATCTGATTGGATATTGGAACAGCATGCCAAACCACACAACTTCTTTTTACAACTGTACTACAGTACATTACCACCTGAGCCATGGGTTACAAAAATGGCAAAAATATGCTATGCTATGGTCTCATGCTATATTTATCTTACGTGTGCCTCTAATATAATACATGGAAATGTAGTAATCAATTATAATCAATAATAACAATAATGATAATAATACTTTTCTGATTTTCATACTTTATTAGTGTTTCCTTGGGCCTATTTAAAACATGAATTCAAAATACACTAGCCAATGTTTTTGACATTAGCTGTTAGCTTAGAAATTGAAGGAAAAACTTAGGCAAGCTGAGATGGCTTGAAGATTCAGGAGTGAAGCTGCCACTAATAGCACATAATAGAGTTATGTGACAAATACAAGCCCATTTCCTGAGCATTTTAACAAAAGAAAGCGTTCTAGTGGTTAGAATGACATAAAACTATACTATTCACTAAGAGTGTTAACATGCTAAATAGGGAGCACTTATTTTCAGTTTTTATTTTGGAGGATCAATGCTATAAGTAGTGCAGGTCCAGCACACTAATACAAGCTTATTTAACTTCATGGACTTACTGCACCAGATGTACTTTCTAAAGGTTAAGAGGTAAATTAGGTGTCTAATTGATATTATAGGCACACAAGTACATCAATTGAGGGGTTTCACCTTCTTGCCTGGTCCTTCATTAATCCTCTTTCTGACCAAATGCTAGGGAGAGCATTACAGTATAGTTTCTTTCTCAATCAGAACCTTGGTTTGTAGCTGTACCTATTCCAAGATTAGACTGTCTTCCTATTCGTCTACTGTCATTTGGTGATGAAAGGTCTAAAAATGCCTCAAAGGATGCAATTATTCATCATAAATATGCTGTCACATTAGACATAATAATGCAAAGATGATTCTCTTGCCTGTTATAGTTGCCCATTAGGGGAGAGTGAAAAAAAAAAACTAAACCCAAAAACAAAACAAAACAAAAAAAATCTAATACTCTCAACACACACTAGGCCTAATCGTTATGCATGCACATGGTTTTCATACATTGTATATTGGACTTTTTAATCAGGAAAAGATTTTATCTGGGAATACATATTGCAAATACAATTGATTTAGGAATGATTTTGGTCTAAATAATATAGCATAGAGTATATCACCACACAAAATACTGTAAGCTCCATCTACAATCTTACACTACTGATAATGAAGTAGAGGAAACTGTTTGGAGAAAACCTTCCATATCCTGGCCTTAAGAAAATCTCAGTGCTATATTATTATATTATATTTGACCAACTTGGCTACTGTTAAACAAATTGCTGAGAATATGATATGAGAAAGGATAATATGAGACAATAATGCAATTCACAATAAGAGAAATATGAGAATACAAATGGAGAGATAACGAAATCCCAGTAGACCTGTTTTTTCTTTCTTTTTTTCTTCTATTTTTGTAGTTTCTTAATCATTTTTTAGTTTCTAGATCATTCGATATAAAATGATGTGTTTATGCACAACGGAATGCAAAGTGGAAAGAAGAGCTACCGGTTCTTATGCAGGTGCTGGAACAGAAGGCGATGTAGTTGCCTCCAGAAGCTCTTAGTCATACAGCCTACACCAATCTGGCAACTATTTTCATATGATGCCACATAAAGTTTCTTACAGCCATGTACATAACACATTACTGCTTCAACGGACCAGAGGAGCCGTGGTTGGTATTGTCCTAACGGTCGCACATTGCTTTACTGTCTATTAACGGACTGAGAGAACATGTGATAGTTTACACTAAAACAAATCATACAAATGTCTTCTGATTTACTGTAAATTACGCCAAAACCCCTCCACGTGTTCACCACTTGTCTCGACTTTCATGTGTCAAGCCACAAGGTAATAAATTCGAACATCATACATAATGTATATCCTGATATTTAACTTAGCTCAGGATAAGGTCAAACCAAGAACACAAACAAAACATCAACTCAATTGCAGTGCTATAATAGGAACATTTCAAAGTAAATCGTATTATATTTTCTTCAAAATGAATGAATTCATTAACAAAAGGGAACATTTGCTGCCTACTCAGTTATTTGTTATTCAAATTAAGATTCTTATCAAAAACCATATTATGGTAAAATGTTAGTATGTTAAATGAACATAAACCAATTCTTGACACAAGATGCGATGCAAAAGTACAAATCTAACCCACAGATAATGTCTTATTTAGTAGCCCAAAAACTCTAATCCCTAATGCTAATTGACGACAGCTACAGTACTGTGCAAAAGTCATGCAAAGAAATGCTATAAAGCAAAGATGCCTTCAAAATAATGAAAATAATTTTTCCACATGTAAAAAAATACAGTAAAGAGCAGTAAACAGTAGTAAATTAAACAACGTCAATATTTGATGTGATATAAAAAATTTAAAAAGTAGTCTCCAGTACAATTAGTGCAGTTTTAGAAGGAAATGAGCTGTAAGTGTTATTGAGCATCTTGCAGAACCTGACATGTTTCTTCTGGAGACTTTGACCGTCGCATTTGTTTCTTATTTTTGCAGCAAAACCCAGCAGCCTTCATTGTGTTTTTATTTTTCTGAAAAGTGTCTCTTACCACTTAATATACTGCTTTCTTTACTGACATACAAATGCTTTTCTGTAACATTTAATTTTGTGCTAGAAAACTAATATTTGGGAATCTAGAATGTTTTTGTACTGACTCGATAATGTAGAAGTCTGTACTTAAAAAAAAAAAAAAATAGGGTGGCTAAAACGTTTGCACTGTATATCGCATACCTAATCCGCATGGTTCCCAGCCCTGGCTATTGAGTAAGCCCTGTCCAGTACATTTGAGTGTTTTTCCTGCTCTAACATACCAACTTCAACTCAAAACGAGATGTTAATTAGTTGATCATGAGTACTGCGAGCAATGAAAACATTACAATGAGCAGGACAGGGGGTACTTCAGGTCCAGGGTTGGGAACCTGTGCCATAATCCATCGACTGTTAGCTAGTGATGATGCAAACAAGCACACATGCTAATAAGTAGCCAATAGGTAGCTAAAAGTCTTACATCATTTGTATTTGGGTGGTTTTTAGTATTTCTTACATTGTTTTTCCTTTTAACATCAAAGAAATTATTCCTTTAACATCAAAGAACTTATTCTTATTCCTTCGTTTTTGGTTTAACAAAAATGGAAGGACAGTCAGACATCTACAGCTATCTTCTCAGAGTAACTTAGTGTTGGTAATATACAGTACAAAACCGATTCCTATTGACCTATTGTTTGGAGCAGCTTGTCATTCGTCAGCGATGAGGTCCCTCGTGTAAATTCACTTTGTGAACTCATAAAGCTGTCCGTATCCATAAGCACTAGCGATATACAGAGCGTCAGTCCTTCTCCCTACAGAATATTCGAACAAACAGGAAGAAATGGTTGAATCCGAGCGAGATTTATTTTTATTTTCTTTTAGGACATGGTTGAATTCAGGAACTGTCTTTTGCCTGCTGTATCTTTGAAGGGCCTGAAGTTTTCTTGGCAGTGAAACGAAGAAATGCAAGTACAGCCAAAATAGACAGTAGAGCAGAGGAGAGAAACATGCCAAAATGCAGGGGCAACTCAGTCCAGGGGCTCATTTTTCCTAAATGATTCACGCTGGAAAGAAAAGCATTCCCCTGTCCTCATATGAACTCTTCCCTCCCTCCACTAGCTCTTACAAGGAAATCATGGGGGAGGGGAAAGAGAGCCACTTTGCCACACCCCCTCCCTCCTGTTTTGCACACACACACATAATATGCAGGGGAAAGAGGGGGAAATCTACAATGCATGCTCTTTGCCAAAATGCTGAAAAAAGATGGCATATTAATTACCAGTTTCAGAGTGAGACAGAACGGCAAGCTAATAAACACAACACTTTATCATTATCTTTGCAGACCGACCCTTCACCTTACTGCCAAGATCAGAAAATAATGCTTGCTGTGCCTTGATCCATTTTAATGCATTTTATAAAAGAATCAAAATACTACTACTAATAATAATAATAATAACAACACTCTATTTTGGTAAAGGAAATTTACACGTATGGATTGAATTTCCATTAAATTCCATGAGTTCATCAGACTGTGAAGACTAACCTATTCCTGTGGTGTGTGTGTGTGTGTGTGTGTGTGTGTGTGTGTGTGTGTGAGTGAGATAATTTTTCTTCAGCATAGTCAATAATTAAGTGTAGGAAATCTAAAATCTCTCCAAGTATGTCTGTGACACTATGTTAGCAGTGCATTAGACCTGTTCTTTGGTAAATTTTTTTTGGATGTTTAATATTTTAACACTACACTTCAAAGACAGCACTATTTTTTCCTCTGATTATCCAGGATAACTGTAACACTGAGACATAAATATAGACTGAGTTGACTCAATGACAGGTCATTTAAATCTGGGGACATACACGACTAAAATCCTGCGACAAAAAATAAAAATACCTGAAAATATCAGAAGACGACTTTCATCTCCAATTGTGGTGCATGTGTAGTATTACGGGCATTATTAACACTCACTGTTAACAATGGCTATTGTGTATTAATAACGTATTTTTAAAAAATCCAGACGACATTTCTTCTCATGAATTATTTTTGCTCATACACAGCAAACGTACAGTACAGCTTCAACTAATACGATTTAGTTCAATCTCAGCTTCGACCAACGGATTATCAAAACAAGCTGAATTAAAATCAAATAAAAACCCCACCAATAATAACTAACGTACTTATATTAAATCAGATGTTCTTCTTACTATTCAACTGTATGCATACTCCGCATGTAATGCTTTCAATTCTTTATTTATTTATGCATTTATTATTTCCTGTATCTAATGATATATTTAAAACAAAGGTTTTATATACAGTGCGTTCTCCACCACAACATCTTTCCTTCCTATCTGCCATTGTTAGTAGATTACAATGTTTATCATGTGACAATAATTTAACTGCATTGGCTAAATGTGGCATTTTTAATGAACTTGTACTGGTTGAAGGTTGAGGCTGCTTTTTTTCTTTTTTGCTTTATTTTACACATTGACAA
>JAOUWY010000015.1:19154316-19164316 GCA_025728095.1 Prietella phreatophila | reverse complement strand
AATTAGTGGAAAAGAAATGCAACACAATTTTTTGTCAAAAAATGTCTGTTATTATCTGTGCAAGCTGTATACTTCAAAAGTAGATAAACCAGCTGTAAAAAAGGATTCATGTATGTAGTGCGCAAAAAGGAGTGACAAATGAGTGCAAATTAATGTTGCAATCAGTAGAAGTTTGCTTAAAAGGATATTTTTGACTTAAAGTTAAGAAAAATAAATAAAAGTGATATGTTTCAATAATATTTTTTGTCCTCTACTGTGAATCAATAAATACTGTAGCTGTCTCAAACAAGGCCTGTTTTTCTAATTAAATTTTGGCAAAAGGTGAAGTCGCTGCTGAAATCCATGTCCTCCACCCAGCAAAACCAAAATAAAAACAAAACAGACGTGCACAGCCATGGTCTCGCATACCGGAAAAGCCACGACAAAGGCTTCCCATGCCTTCGTGCATGACAGAATCCAATAATCTCACAAAAAGCATAAGCAGCGGGGAATGAATGAATGAAGTCACACAAATCACAGTAAAGCAGCGCTGTTTCCAGGCTTGCCTGTCATCTCGTCTCACTAATGCCACACAGAGGTCAAAGTTCATGAACACAGGACTTACAAAGTTCTGTTTGCTGAGAGCAGATACATTAAGGGGGGTTTAAAATTAATTAAAATGCAGACAATACAAATATTTAAAAGAGAATTTCTAGAGAGCAAACAACTTCTGTATGTACAGTGGTGCTTGAAAGTTTGTGAGAATTTTCTATATAAATATGACCTAAAACAGCATCAGATTTTTACACAACTCCTACAAGTAGATAAAGAGAACCCAATTAAACCAATGAGACACAAGTATTATACTTGGTCATTTATTTATTGAGGAAAATGATCCAATATTACATATCTGTGAGTGGCAAAAGTATGTGAAGCTTTGCTTTCAGTATCGGGTTTGACCCCCTTGCGCAGCAATAACTGCAACTAGATGTTTCTGGTAACTGTTGATCAGTCCTGTACATCGGCTTGGAGGAATTTTAGCCCGTTCTCAGTACAGAACAACGTCAACTTGATGTTGCGATGTTGGTGGGTTTCCTCACATGAACTGTTTGCTTCATGTCCTTCCACAACACTTCTACTGAATTAAGATCAGGACTTTGACTTGGTTCCAATATATAGAAATTTCTAACGTGTTCACACACGTTCAAGCACCACTGTATAATTAAAACTAACAAAAATAATGTTGCAGATCAATTTCTCAACTCAGCTCTAAAACAACTTCAATGTGAATATGTATTCAATGTAAAACATAAAACTACAATTTTATCACCACCAGCAGAGAAACATACCATAACAATGCACATGTCAAAAGGCCAGAAAAGTTATAAACAAACAATAAATAAGTAAATAAATAAAGCGGATTATTTATTAATTACTTTAATAATGGCTTTGCATTGTTTTGCATTGCATTGCAAGAGAGCACAGTGAACAGAGCACAGAAAAACATCCACAAACTATGCCAATACAAACACCAGCAGGTCCAAAGCTATATCTAATATTATTTCATAAAAAATGTAGCAAACCTTTAGCTCATATTCAGTTGGATGAATATGAAAACAATGCTTAAAAACAGAAATGAATTATATAGACCTTACAAATTCAAAGTCAAAGAGCACAGTATTGCTCATTTGTTATACCATGAAGTAAATACTACATAAATAACTAGCAAAGTAGCTCTTAGACAATGTAGATCAAATGGGCCCATCAGATGTAGAAGGGAGGTGCACTGATAAAGACAATGTTAAATGCCATCGGATGCAGGTGCATTTAAGTTCATTTGATCTTTTTTTTCTCCCACTAGAGTTAAAGAAAGCCATTTGTCTGAGCAATAGGCACTACATACATCCACATACACATATAAACCATGCCATTTAAGTGTACACAGTCTGTCCAAAACCTTTTAAATATTACCATTTGTCACCATTGGGGTCCAGAATGGCCAGGATCTGGGGATTTATCTGATCAGGTAGAGAGGATGAATTTGTGAGCTCATCTTGCTGAAGAAATAGGTTTCAGAATGGGACGATTGATCACCAAGGTTTGCTTGGGTGTACTCTTGTCCTCTTCCAGTTCTCAAGGCATTTAGGATTTCCATTCTTCAAGTTTCTGACACAAATAAGTGAATCTAGATTACAATAATGCACAAAACCACTCTCTCAGAATACTATTAATATGGTCGCTGTTTTTTTTTTTTTTTTTTTTTTTTAGCTGTGAGGGAATTAATCCTCTTCATATCCGTAGAGCGAAACAAAGTGTCACCTAGTAATGTGCTTTCAATCTAGAGAAAGCTTTAGGTGACTACTCCACACACACTTTCACACTGAGCGAACTGAACAAGATGCATGGTTTAGACAAGATGCCTGCTAACTTACAAAGTATCTTACAAAGTATTTATGATGTATTTATGATTAAAACAAATATGAATATTCCTATCCATGATTAGCAGTAAGGTTAAATTTAACTCCTGGATTAAGCTCTTACCTCAGTGCTACTGAATCCTATAAAATGTTTTTTTTCTTTTTCTTCTTCTTCCTCCTTTTCTCCACTAAAATAAACTGTGCAAACAAAACAAAATAAGACATAAGAACATGAAATTTGGCAAGAAATCCTTTTTGCTACTCAGCCAAGTCAGTGAACTTGCACTGGCCTGATGTGGTGCTATGGTAGCATATTGTTTTACATTTTGACCCACATTTTTGACTTGATGATCTATAGTTGGACATTTACTATTATTACTTTTTTTTATTTAACCTTTATTTAAAAAGGATAGCCTCTCTGAGATTAAAAATCTCTTTCTCAGGGGTGTCCTAGCCAAGATGGACAGCAGTACACAATCAATTACAATCACAAGTTACAAACAAGAATCAACAAATTGAAACACTTAAAAACAATTACACATCGTTGACTCATTTTCCAGTTGAAAATAACAAATGTAAAATGCTACAGAGTCGCCAAGTTTTGTCATTTCAATTTCATTTGGAGGGACTTCCAGTCAGATGGAGCTGCATACATAAAATCCTTTCAGTTTGGACAAAAGGAAACGAGAGAGCATGACAATTTTGAGAACGAAGGGAATATTTCCCAACGCGGTTGAATGAGACAACAGCGATATGAAGCCAACAACCCCAAAATTTAGGGGCCAAAATGGTTTTGTAAATGATTAAATACCAGTGCAATTTTCTTCTAGTGGACAAAGAAGGCCAAGCTACTCTGTTATACAAGTACAATGATGTGTTGAAGGTTTACAATCTGATATGAATCTTAGAGCATACACAGCATCCACAGAAGAAAGAAGATAAGTTGGAGCTAATTGATACACTCCATCACCATAATCAGGTAGAACTGTAGCAGAAACTAATTTCTTTCTTACAATAAATTAAAAACAAAGCTTGTTTCTAAAATAAATCCCATGCTTTCTTCATATTTTTTCTTTAAAAAAAAAAGATATGTGCTAAAAGATATGTGTCATCAACAATGATGACAAGGTATTTATACTCTTTTACTCTCTCAATCACATTACCCTGTAAGGTCTGGAGGGATTATTTACCATTTTCTTTGAACTTGAAGATCACATATGCTTGGTTTTATCAGCATTCAAAACAAGTTTTAAGTTACAAAGTTGTGACTGAATGACATCAAAAGCTAATTGAAGCTTATGCAGGGCTTGCTGTTTTGAGGAAGCACTACAATACATGACAGTGTCATCAGCATAAAAGTGAAAATTAGCATCTAGAATGTCATAATCAAAACTATTTATGTAAATGGTAAACAAAAAGGGCCCGAACACAGACCCTTGGGGGACACCTTTGATAATCTGCAATAGTTCAGATAGTTTACCTTCAGCCTGTACACATTGAGTTCTTCCACTTAAATAATTTTTAAACCAGAAAACAATACTCTTTGATCTACGCAGCAATATTTCATGATACACTGTGTCAAAACCTTTGATAAATCAATAAATAGGAAAGCACAGTAATCACCTTTATATAGAAATTCCACCATATCGTTTACGACTTTGAAAATGACTGTTGTGGTATGTTTTTTTACGAATCTATGATAGATTATAGTAGATGAGACTTTGTTTGCATGTCAACTGTTCACTGATAAGGCTTTCTAAAATTTTTGATAGGACACAGCTTTGAAATTGGTCTGTAATTATGTAATATAGTGGCATCTTCCTCTTTTAACAAAGGAATAACAAAAGCTGTGTCACGTAGTGGAACGTTAGGACAGATGCAAGTGTAGATAAGAGTTTTTATTAAAGAGAGGCAGGCAGAGAAATCCAAATTGTGAGACAATAGTGTCGTCAAAAACAGGCAAAGGTCCGGCAATTGGCAAGCAGGTATAAACAAGGCAAAAACAGAATCAAAGAATGAGGCCGGGAACAAGATCAAAGCTAGGCCACAAAACACAATGAACAAAGGCTTAGTACACGGAAAACTCGCGCAATACATTGCGATGTACAAAGAGACACTAGGGATTTGAATGACAAACATAATCAAGGGTGAACACAAAACACCTGAAACTAATGATGACACATACGGGAAACAACCAATGACAATAGAGGGGCGGAGACAGGACATAAGCCATAACAAATGCACGTGTAGAAAGTACACAAACTCAGTGTCACTGACAAACCTTTAAGAGCGCCACATGCTCCAGCGCTAGTATGAGGCTAAATCATGACAAGCTGATTTCCAAATGATAAACAAATGACCTGGTCATTTGTTTATATCGAGCAATTTAATCTGTTAATCTGAACTCCTATTTTAAATGGCCTTCTGCGTTAATAAAATCAGAGTGGATGCAATTGCTGATAAAACAACAAAAATCTAAGCCAGGAGGTACTTTAAAAATATCTGTTTTGCAGCATCCTCTTGGAGGGCTTTTCATTTTTGTTCCCTTTCCCTCTCTGCTCCACCTGGCTGCTTCTTGTCCATTCTTCAGTGGCTCTACATTGCTTTCTATTTCGCGCTGCTTTAATTAACAGAAGCTGCATGGAGATGGGGCGCATAATGACTAGTGGGTTCATGTTTATAATAAGTATAATATAGAATAATAATTTCTATGAACTGCAGGATTTGCCACCTACTTTGGTTTGGAATTGTGATTCCAATTTAGTAATGCTCCAAAGTACAGGAATGTTTTGTTGCTCCTGCCTTCAGACTGTGTTCATTCAATTAAAGGCCGTTAAAACTGTATCATTCTGCCTACTAACACTCTAGCAACGTCCTGGAATATGACAGCAATCCATTAACAAGCTAGTAACCAAGTGAGATTTCATAGCAACTACTTAGCTGCACCCTAGCAACCACCTGCAATACCATAGCAACCACAAAGCAACACCCTATCAGTGACCTAGCAACATCCTAGCAACCCCATGGGATACCATAGCAACCAGCAAGAAACACCCTAGCAACCACCTGAGATAACATAGCAACCACATAGCAACACACTAGCAATAACTTGGGACCACCTAGCAACCAACTGGTATAACACAGTTAAATCCAAATAACAACATATCAATCACCTGCCATACCATAACATCGCCTAGCAACACCCAAGCAAACATACAGTGGAAGCTGTAACTGATTAGCAACCAATAAACAACGCCCTGGCAATGTATTTGCTATGGTCATGTTTCATCTTTAAACAATATAACCCTTTAGCCTTTAACCTTTGAAATGATTAACCTTTTAATGTTTTAACATTTTACAGTCAATAACAGCAACACAATGAAGTATTTTTTAACTATTTTAGTGTGTTTAGCAGCTCTGTCAAGCCAACACAAGTTTGTCTAACTTTAGCTTCCTAGTTTTGCTTGAGGTCCCCAGTCACTGGCAGAACTGTGCTCTACCATATCATGGTCCATACATCAACAGAAGCTGTTAGAGACAGAAGGGACAAAAACCCATACAGATTCTTCTTTCCTACGCTCAGGCTCAGTCAGCTTTGTTTGACTACAGTATGTCTCTTTAACAAGCCGATTTTGCAAGCAAGCAGGTAGATACTGTGTAAAGTAGAGGAACCGATGAAATACACACAGTGTAATGTATGATATTACTAACCCTGTTTTGAACATTTTGGACAGATAATTCCACTTCATAAAATAGCTTTGCCTTCCATCTAGGTGAGTACAGCATGCAGAAAGTGGAAGCTGATACTCAGTGACTGCTTAGGAAATGATAGCTGTTAGCACAGGTGTGCTCAAAGCTTTCATTGCTTTCACCCTAGCACAATACATTCCTTGCGCTAGATGAGTTAGATATTAGCTCAGGTTAACTGAACATTTTAAAGGTAAGTGAGGAGAGGGGTGGATTAAAGGGTAATGTATGTGTGCGCTAGTGTGTACACTAAGTAGACACCCTCTATTGATCTCACTACATCAAAACCAGGACATAATAATGGTGGTTTGTTTTTTAGGCTGAGATTCAACTGTCAGAATTAAAACCCTACTATAGTTACCAGTCATATAGCATTTTGTGGGCGGACAACCTTGGACAATTTTGGAGAGATTAGTTGAGATGTGTCATATAAATTAAAATATTTCACAAGCTTTCCAATGTTTTTAGAAGGTTTCTTAATTGCTGGAAATATGTCCAGTTATCCAGCTCTAAGCAAATGTCCTTTAATAATTTGTAGCTCAATAGTGTAAAATGGCTTTGTAACTCCAAACAAGTAATCTTTGATTATTTGTGTTAATGGTGGGTGGTGAGAATAATTGGACATTATACATATTTTTTGCTGTAGGTTGTTGTTTTTGTTTTCTCTAGTGGATGAAGTCTGAATGTACAATATCTACAGTATATGGTTTTACCAGTCCAGTTTGTAGGAGGCAGTGTATAATAAACCACTAACTATTCTGCACAACTCAAAATATGAACCCACCTTACAGAAACTGTGAAAACACAGCACATAAGACCACAAGCACTGTCATGCTCAAAGAAAGGGCAAAGGCCTACCATGGTATTTCCCGCTTTCCTATCTCAACATGCTTGCTCACACACACACACACACACACACATTATGGAAATCCCACAGATTACAGACCACTTTTCATATAATTACTATTCCACAAACCAGAGCATAATCATGTAATTTCATCTGTGACGCATTATCCAAAAAAAAAAAAAAAAAGATATGTCAGCGGACCTTTAGGCAGTTCATTTAAGAAATTGAATTAGTGTCACATAATTAGTGAGATTAAATGATGTACACAGCCTTGTCCACTATTATACCATGTGTAAATCTGCTGTGAAAAGACATACCGAACATGAGGGAAAAGTAGGCAGGAAAATAGAAAACAAAAGGAAACAAAAGCAAGAGTATTAAGGGTAGGTTAAGCGCAATTTTGTGCACTTGATTTAAATGTTAAGTGAAACATAACAAATGTCCAAAAAAAAAATGGAAAAAAAGAATATGTAAAGGTGAAAAAGGGATGTGCAAAGCAGCAAAAAAAAAATTAAAAATGAGCAAAGGTGCGGTTTAGCATGCCGCCACTGTAAAATATTAAACAACCTTAATGTGCAAGTTGATAGTTGGTTGATAGTTGCTACAACCCTTAGAAAGAAGCTGTTGCAGTGTCTTGTGGTTCTTGTTGTTATTTGACATAGGTAGGCTGCAACCAGTGGTCTTCTCAGACATTTGTATAGTCTGGACTGTTATGGATGATATTAGGATTGGCTGTGAAAGACTACACCACTATTTCTGGGGGGTGTTTTTGCTTCTTTAGCTGTGGCAGGAAGACAAGTTTCTACTAGGCTTTCTTTATTATGTAAGTGATGTTGTCTTCCAATTTCAAGTCCCGCAACAGAAGCCCACTACTTTGTAGTGCTCTCTCTGAGAAAATCGGTAATCCAAATGAAATGGAGGGTGGCAGGTTGAGTAAGACCAGCTTAATTTCTAGCAGCTATGGAATAAAGGTATTGACAGCACAGGTGACGTACACAAACATAATCTGGATTGGTCCAATTGTTGGTGGATGTAGTGGAGACCCATGCTGATGGCATCGGTTACAGACCTGTTAGCTCTGTAGGCAAACTGCAAGGGGTTGAGTCTGTCTGTGGCATTTTTCAAGTATATCAGGATGATGCACTAGCCTCCTCAGAACATATGTTAAGGAAACAGGTCTGTAGTAATTGAGGTTAATGAGCTTGGCTTTTTTAGTAGCAGAGATGATTTTGTTAGTTATGGGTGGGTACATCTGATGTAAGAGGAGCAAAGATTTAGATTTCAAATTAGATTTCAAGGAGCATACAACTTCCATATCAAAGAAGGCGATAAATGGAAAACTTGCTTTGTGACCTCCGCTACATATTATAAATATCATGTAATGCCATATGGGCTCATAAATGCTGCTTCAGTTTTCATGCCTTAATTAGTGAAACTCTGAGAGAGTTTGTGAAAAATTGGCCATTGATTTCCCACTGATATCATCTTTACTTTGTCATAAATGGACATATTCAGCATGTTTGGCAAATTCTCAAAAAGTTCTTGACATTTTTTTGTTGTTAGTTAAATCGGAAAAGTGTGAATTTCACCAGCCATCTTTCAAGTGTTAAATCCTAGATCAGCATGGGGTGAAAATGGACTAGTCCTAGGTAAGCTCTAACTGCGTGGCCCCAACACCCAACATGTTTCTAGGATTCAGAAATTTCTGACATTTTGCATCCCTTCCTTAAGGGAAATCCTTCTGGGTTTAAAATGGTCCAGTAAAACCTCTTTTTCCCCATTCTTCATCATCCAGATCCCTTACTTCCATTCATAGTCAAAGTTGCTACATCAGAAACCAGAGCATTGCTCATATAATCTCAAGGTAATCCAGGCAAATTGTACCTTGTGGCTTTAAATTAAGCCCTGCAGAGAGAAATTATGACATAAGCAACCAAGAGCTATTAGTCATGAAAGGCTGATCTGCTAGAATGATGGTACTGGCTCGAGAAAGTTAAGCATCCTTTATTTTCTTGGCCAGTCACTGGAACCTTGACTATGTCAAGTCAGTTCAATCCATGACAAACCAGGTGGGCCCTTTTTAATAAATGTCTTACTTTAGCCAGGACTTATAGACTTGGGTATAAAAATCCAAAAGCAGATGCTCTATCCCATATACACCAAAGAAAAAAAACAAAAAAAAACAGAATTCTACATTCTGTATCCTAGACCCTATATTGTTGCTCCTGTTACACGGGACATCATAGATTATAGATATTACATTTACATTTATTCATTTAGCAGAGACTTACAAATGAGAAACATTAGGGGGGCTCAAAACCATAAACCCACTCCAGAATGCCCATCAGAGAATTTGTTTGAATGTTTGAATGTATCAGAAATGGCAAACATTGTCATCCATACACACCTCAGTGACCTGGGCAGATAGTCTGATTATCCACAATACAGACTCACATTCTGTCTTAAAAAGGGAGAAGGAGGGCAGTTGAGGGTTACATGGAGGTGGAGCCTGTCTCTGGGTATCTGTGGTGGAGAGTTGGTTCCTGATTGGTGTAACCTTGTTGGAAAATAAAGTGGCAAAATCATCTTCAGTGAGAGAGGTAGCGGAAAGGGGAGGAGTGGGACAGAGAAGAGAAGAAAAGGTTGTGAAGAGTACGGGTGTTGAGAGAGCTGCCAAGCTTCTCCTGGTAGTTTATGGCTTTGGCGTTAGAGATGCTATGAGAAAAAGTGGAGAGAATTGTTTGATAATTTATTAGGTCAGGCAGGTCATTTCATTTATGCCATTTCCTTTCTGCTGCCCTTAACATGGTCGGTTGTTATGAAGAGTAGCCCCTGATAGCCAAGGGCTAGGGTTGATGTGCAAGCTTGCCTGGAGGTTTGGGGCAGATGCTATGGGGGAACATAGCATGTCTGTTGTGGTGTTTAAATCCAGTGAGGAGAGGTGGCTATCAGAGGGAAGTGAGGTTGTGACAATGGAGGAGAAGTGTGAGGGGATAAGGGAGCAAAGATT
>JAOUWY010000015.1:19129798-19140287 GCA_025728095.1 Prietella phreatophila | reverse complement strand
AGTATCTAGCTCTCAGGCAGTTAGTATCTAGCACTCGGGCAGTTAGTATCTAGCACTAGTTGGAAGTATCTAGCACTTATGCAGTTAGTATCTAACACTCGTTGAAAGTATCTAGCACTCGTTGAAAGTATCTAGCACTCAGGCAGTTAGTATCTAGCACTCATTGAAAGTATCTAGCACTCGGGCAGTTAGTATCTACACTCATTGAAAGTATCTAGCTCTCAGGTAGTTAGTATCTACACTCATTGAAAGTATCTAGCTCTCAGGCAGTTAGTATCTAGCACTCGGGCAGTTAGTATCTAGCACTAGTTGGAAGTATCTAGCACTCATGCAGTTAGTATCTAACACTCGTTGAAAGTATCTAGCACTCAGGCAGTTAGTATCTAACACTCATTGGAAGTATCTAGCATTCGGGCACTTAGTATCTAACACTCGTTGGAAGTATCTAGGAGAAGATGAATGTGCACCAAGAAAAGAAATAGACTTTGCTATCTGACACCACAAAGTGTGTTAAAATAATGGATTTATTTAAGCAGTGTGAAAAAAGAGGTAGTAAGAAAGTAAGATAAATAAACCAAAGAAAAATAAAAACTAAATGCACAACAGTCTAAATGATACTCTCTCACATTTAAACTCATGCCTTCATAGGTATTCTTAAGCTGATGAAATTCCCACCTGCTCACTTTTAATGTGTATAAATTGATCACTTCCTATGCTTGGTATCACCTATGCTAAGCACACTGAGTGCTTGGTGTGGATCTTCAAATAAAAAAAGAAAAGAAAAGTGAAAATGTAGGAACAAATTGGAGAGAAAAGTGGTGGGCTGGATGGCCAAACAGACCAGAGCAGGATTGTCTTGCGCTTTGGCTCTTATGTTACAATACTAATTTGTTTTGTCTGTAGTTGTTTCTCGTTGTTTGTATGAGGTAAATGCTCCAACTCCTGAGGTTTTCGCATTCCTGAAAACCAAAAGTATGCCTACTTGGTGTACCTCAAGAAGAAGTATTCCTTAACTTTATTTCTAAAGGTCACCACATTTAAATATCTTTCAGATCCTGGTATCATTTTGACAACAAAACATAGGGAGACCTCAAGAACTATACTCCAGTGAGTTCCATTGTTAACCCAAGTTCATTTGGATGGGTTATGTATGGTTAATGTATAAACATTCATTTATAGGCTGCGTTGAAGCCAGAAAAATAAACTGCCTGTATTAAGTTTAACTGACCTGTTTAGATATGACCATAAGCTGATTTAGTGATCCAAAAAAGTTATTATTTAGGATGTGAAATATAATAATTTAAATATTTAATGGATGATTACCACATTCCCAAATAAATGGATAGCAGTTTATCTGTCAGTATAGATGTCATTAGAGCCCATTAAGGGAAACCATCCATTCTTGTCAACTGTCAGAATGTATGATTAATGCTTCAACAATTTTCTCAACTTACACACTTGATCAAAATTCCTGGCACAGAATATACTGCAAAAGTCTGTTTATATGGCCATAATAATAGAATGGGTATATTATATCTCATACATAATATGTGTGGTACTGATGTGGATTGGGTTCATGGGAAAGATATTAGCTGTTCTGTTTTTCTATCCACACAATGCAAAACCAAAATTCTGAGGACACACGGTTACTTAGCTGCGTTCTGGGAACATAAAGTATTACCCTAAACATTTGCTCTAAGGTTTATGGGTACATCTCACAGAAAAACTCTGAGTTTTCATGGGTTTTCCTCTGGGGTCTCCAGTTTTTTCCCACAGTCCAAAAGCATGCAGAAAGGTGGATATGCTATGCTAAATTGCCCCCTAGGTGTTAATGAGATTTGTGAATAGTGCCCTAAAATGAACTTGGGCTCCATCCAGGTGAATTCTCCCACCTCATGCCCAGGGTCCCATGGATTGGCTTTGAACCCATTGTAACCATGACCATAATAAAGTAGTTAATGAAGATGAATAAATGAATGAATGATAAATGGTAAATGGCGCACTTATATAGCGCTTTTATCCAAAGCGCTATACACTGTGTCTTATTCACCCATTCACACACACACACTCACACTTAAATCGTAGCAGCCATCGGGAGCAACTTGGGATTCAGTGTCTTGCCCAAGGACACTTCGGTATTTGGAGTCATGTGGAGTCATGTGGAGAGTCACGTGGAGTCATCCGGGCCGGGAATCGAACCGCCACAGCTGCCCGCATAAATAGTTTGATAGTTTGATAAATAGTTTGTCAAATTTACAAATTGTTACAAACAGTAACAAACTGTAAGCAACCAGAACTATGTAATCATTTTTTTTGGGCAGTGGAGTCCACCAATTACAGCTTATTTTAAAAGCAAAAAAAATTTCTGGTATTGGAAAACAAACAAAACACAGATGTAATTCCATCAGTGGCATTTCTGTCAAACTGGAGATAACATCTGTTTTCTTTGACTTAGAGGTATGCAATGCCACTAGTGAACTGAACACTTCTACACTAATGGATTACAAAAAAAAAAGAGTATTATGCACTCACATATTGTATTGCCAAGAGAGAGAGACAATGGTGCTGCTGAAACACTGTTGAGCTGGAGCATGTGTCTAGGTATGATTTGTTTCTCTTTCTGAGAGCTGCCATAGATTTTAATAATCGTGAGTGGTCTGTTAAAAGTCTAAGCCAGTGCAGAGGGGATATATATTTTTAGCTATTTTAATACAAAATGTTTGAAGCTGTCAGAATATTTTAAGTGATGAAAGTTCACAGAGTATTGGGATGGAGGAACAGCTGTGGGATACTAAAACTGGGGATCCCAGATATTGTATCTTGCTCAAGACCTCTGACCAGAACGACTGGATATGTGGACACATAAGAAAATGATTCAGTGGCTCGGTAAATATGTGAAATCTGTAATTTTTACTCAAAAACGTAAACTATAAGAATGCCTTAAATGCTTCAACTTCTGTACTAGACCAATTCAAGTAAATATGTGGCTAAAACCCACATATTTTGTTGAGTTACATTTTATTATTTTGCAAGATCAAAACTAGAAAAAGAAGAAATGTTTACTTGAACTGATTGTGTACTAATTTAGATTTATTTAATTTTTTGGTTTTGGTTTTTGTATATGCTTGAGTTTTCGTTATTTCTTTATTCGGTGTTGGTTTTATGGCGTAAGGATTATTAGGAAATGTTTTTAAAGACCAGTTTTTTTGGTAAGGGTTCCTTGCTTCACCCTCTTTCCATTTCTTAGTCAAGTGTATGTTTTGAAATTGTGCAGGCAAGTTAGCTACGAAATCATGTTGTGTTTTGGCAGCTAAGTCTTTATGAAGGCTGATGTAAATGCATAAACCCATCAGGGTATTATTTCTGGTTGGAATTATTAGGTGTTAATGGCCATTACGTAATAATGATGATAAACAATTTGCAAAATTGATGTAGTTCATACTGATATAAAAGTTAACAATTAAAACCATACAGTAATGTTTATGTGTGCTGGTAAAGTGACTATGTAAAATCTTGTATTGTATTAATGAGACTTAGCATTAGATGTGCATATTCAAAAAAGAACAGCACAAAACAGAATTTATGCAGTCAAATGTGCTTGTATTGTTCCTATAATTAACACTCAATTTAAATTACTTATGCTGATGCTCAACTTGTGCTCTCCTTTCCTACTTCAGATCTGTTTCTGCACAGATCTCAGTAAGTCTGATGGACATCTTGCCATGGATGGCAGCTCATCCATCACCTGAAGAAGCTAAATCCTGGCAGCTGCTGCTGACTGAATTGTAGTATATCCCTTGTGATGCATCCCCATGTCAAGATCATGTGATCTCCTTAGAGAACTTTTGGATCACACCATCTGACAATGCATATTTATGCAATTAATCACCAATTACACAGATCTAAACACAGTATTCTGCAGAAAAGAGATACGTTATTTACATTGTACATGAATTTACTTGGCTTTTTTTTTTTCATTACAGCTCTTGAATATTTATTTTTTCTTTCAATGAAAAGACATGCCAGTAGGTAGATTGGCTATGCTAAATTAGCAGGATGTTAATGACTGGCATTGTATCCAGAGTGAATTGCTGTGTATTATACCAAGTGTTCAGGCTTCAGATACACTGCAACCATGACCAGGACACAAAAGTGAGGGTCCATTTACTTGTTTTATGACAAAGTTTGCTGAGCTGAGACTGCTGTTGCTGCTGTCAGAAATCACATTAAAAAAAGCAAAAAATAAATAAATAAATGCATAAATTGGGTAATAGAATTAAATACATTTAAAATCAATGATAAAATCTATATTTAGAAATACCTTTGAACTCTACACGATGTAATTTTCTTACTCATTATTTACTTTTGTCTAACACCCTGAAATGACTTTCCATTTCTTTGTTCCCATTTCTCTTAACATTTCCAGTGCTTAGGGCTTTATAATTTGGCCATGTCAGAAACAAAAGCAAAATTATGGGTCTGGTTTGGCTTGGTGTGAGGGGAGTGACCCTGGCATGTGGTTGCTTGAGCCAGACCAGGGAGAGGTGAGGTGGGGAACGGAAATTGTGTGCATCTATTAAGTATTTGAAGAAAGCCCAACCACAGCAAAATTGAATGTGTTATTAACAGAAGACTGATCTAAATTGGTTTAGGCAGAGAAATGGAATGAAGCCATATCTCTTAAAAGCATCTCACATTTATCTCCTTTGACACAATGATTAATGGAGTAAATATAAGAAAATGTGTTAAGAAACCCAACAGTCTTATAGGCCAAAATTAGATATTTGCATCCTCTGCCCTAGAACAAGTAATACAAGGGGTGGCATTTTCTAAAGCTATATAATAACACTTCAAATAAGGTTCATAATAACCAAGTAACTATGCAATAGAAAATCCAAAGAATGCACTAACTACAAAATTAAATAATGTGTTGTGCTTTATTATTAAATAATGTACATAAAAATGATTTTTTTTTGTTCCGTCTGTAGTTAAAAAAGGAAGAATAACAAGAAAAACAATGTTGCCAATTTGGGGAGCCCAAGGGTGTGCTTCTCTTTGGTCCACGGTCAATGGATGAGGGGAGGATGGTTCACAATTTTTAACAAGTTTATATAAAAAGGACTTCAAACTATACGAATCAAGGCCTGTGTTTGTGTCTTGATCCACCCTATCCAGACATCATCTGACATTATGTCTTAAAAATTACTGCTTGTTGGACCTGACAAAAGACCTAAATGTCTGGCACTAATAATTTAAATGTTGTTTTCATAGGCTGTAGATCATACAACTTTCATCAGATACAGAAGAATATTATTGAGAAGGCTTAATAGCTAAACTGCATATATCTTGGTATATCTAAGTTTATGGTTAGTACTTACATAATCACTTAACCATGCTATGAGGCATCCCTCAGGATGTCATCAACTTGTACAGTCTGTGAGACAAAACCAGCCTGCACTCAGTTGTGGTGAAAAGGGGCTGGTCTGAGTTTCTTTCTACTGAAACATAAAGAGCTAGAAGTTTAGGCATACATGATTTTCCAGCCACAGAACAAAAGGCTGCATACCAAAAGAACTGTCCTAGAATTTGAAAATACCAAAAAGTCTGAATTATGTTAGGGGACTCGCCTACATGAATAAACAGATGTTGAAAAACAGACCTTGTGTTTAATTGAAATTGCAGAGGTTTCTTCTAGACATGAGAATTAAGAATAGTTACAAAAGATCTGAAAGGCTAAATCAATATTCTCATGTGTTAGGGTCCTAATTTTAAAATAGAGGTCTGACATCAGTATAGCACATATATAGAACAAAAAAGGCATTGCAATACTGCTATTAGTTCCCTTGCCTGGCCAATAGCATACCAATAGCCAACAGCCACACCATAATATTTGTTTGCTTCTTTCCATGACATAGCTCATTTAAAAATTACTTTGCACATTGTTCAAAAACTATAGTCCTTAATTGTCACATACACATTACCCCTTTGCCATATCCCAGTATGTTAGGAAGTTGGGGTCAGAGTGCATGGTCAGACATCAAACAGCACCCCAGGAGGATAGAGAGTTAAGGGCTTTGATCAAGAGCCCAATGGTGGCGACTTGGTGGTAGGGCTTGACCCATCATTTTCATATACTGCTTCCACTGCTGAAAGAGCAAATAGACATCATTTAGAAGGTGTCATAATTTATTCTTGGAGAACTGCTTCATGAGCCAAATGATGCCAGCTCAGTTTCAGACCTTGCAAGCAGAGTATTAATATTATGTGGTCTTATCACTCTTCTATTGATACCACTATATCTATAGTAAAACTGTGATATTGTTGGAGTATAACTAGAATGGGCTCTCTACTCCTGGTTTCTCAACAATAGCAGGCACAATTGAGAAATATTATAATTTCCATTTCTATTTCAAGGCTGATAAACCACTATAAAATTACATATGGCCAACTAAAGCATTGAAGCATGCTGCCGATCCCACAGGATCGCAAAGGCTTCCTACTCCAGTGTTCACTCTACTTCTCAGGCCAAGGAGTTCCTGAGTGTACCGAAATTGCCCAGTTTTTCAACGTACTGACTGGTACATTAGCATGGTCAGTGCTAGCATGGACAACATCTGTAAAGTCCCAAGCAGACTATATACACATGGCTTCATACAAGCACTTCCTACAGCTCTTCCAGAAGATATTTGATCACTTTCCTGAGGTCAAGGAGATTGGTGAGAAACTCCTTAGCAGGGGAGCCTAAGCACTACTGAATATGCATTGAATTTCCCACATTAGCTGCTGGAACCGGGTGGAAGGAACCAGCTCTTAAGGCAGAGTATCGTCAAGGGCTCAACACCGATATCCTTGCTGAGCTGGCCTAATGGGATGACCAAGTCACCCTCAATTCTCTTACTGATGTGTCTATTCATCTCTGTGTCATGCTTTGGAACCAGGGAAAAATCAAAGCCACAACCATCCTGATTCCTGAAATCCACCCCACAGAACCCATGCAACTTGGCTAAGCCAAGCTAACCCATATGGAACAGCCATATGGGGGGCCATCACCCACTGCATCAAACCCATAACCCTAAATGTCAGCACCATGCCTCAGGAACAGACCTCAGTCCTCACCACAGTCACTACCAAGTTCCCCATGGTGCTCAGGTTCTCCTAGATGCAGACCCATGACCTTCAATTTTCCTGGAAGGAGGAGATCACACGCTGGTCAGCGCATTGTCATGAGCAGTGTCTCCAAGTTCCTTTGATCTGTATCGCCTCCACAACCATTGAAATCCCAGAGACTCAGTCTTCCACCCAAGTGGAAATTCCCCATGAATACCATGAATTCAAGGACTTTTTCAGCAAGTGCAAATCTAGTGGACTACCATCACACTGTCCCTATGACTGTCCCATTGAGTTTCTGGCCAGAGCCACACCACTTCATAACCATATTTACCCTTTGTCAATCAAGGAAACTCAAGTCAAAGTGATTACATCAAGAAGGCTCTTCAACAGGGATACATTTCCCCTTGACATCACCAGCATCCACTGGCTTCTATTTCATGAAGAAGAAAGGGGGCAGCCTACTCCCATGTATCGACTATATAGGCCAAAACCAAGTCACAGTAAAATATTGTTATCCTCATAGCATCATCTCTAACAGCTCTACTGAAGGAGGCACCCAAGATTCTGCAGTGGAATTTTGCAGTAGTCCAAGTTTTTGAACACCTCAAGATAACATTGACTTCACTCCACATTCTGTAGCACCGTGATCCCTCAAAGCCTTTCACAGTGGAGGTAGATGCCTCTGAGACAGGGGTGGAGGCTGTCCTCTTACAACGGTTTGGGGAAAAGCCCAAGCTACATCTAGTGGCGTTCTTCTCCTCAGTAGAACACAATTATGTCATCGGAAACCGGGAGTGCCTTGAAGTTGCTGGTTCAAAGGAGCAATTCACCATTTTGCCATATTTATGGACCATAAACAATTTTAAACAGACAAAAGATTAAACTCATGCCAATCATGCTGGACTCTTTGCCAGGTTCACATTCACAATCTTATATCGGCCTGGACTGAAGAACATGAAGATAGACACTGGACAGCCCAGCACTTACCAGACCCATGGGAGCTCAATTACAATACCCAGAACACAATACTGCCTACAAACATGTCTGCCATGGTCTACAGAACCCAGAAACCACAGAGACTGTCATGTTCACTTTCACTGGCTTACTGATCACACACACCTGAACTCTCCTGAATCTCCCAATCACAGCCATACAGTATATAAGGACTCTCACACCCACCATTCATGGCAAAGTATATGCTCTGTGTTTTATACCAGTCTATACCAAGCCTTTCGATTGTCATTGTCTGTCTGGTTTTCTGATCCCATTCTGTCTTGTCTAGTCTAGCTCAAGTTGTTAATTCATCACCTGACCACTGCCTGTTTTATGACCACAATCTTATCTCATGTTTTGGATCACCCAAGCCAATGTTTAGTTATATCTGTGTCTGTATCTCCCTCCTGACAGTCAGTTACGAATGTCATTTATTTGATTTATTTATTCATTTTAGTATTTACAGGTATTTCATGTGTGTTTATTTCACAGGCATTTTCAGCATCAGTCTATCCTTCTGTAAATTGTTTCATAGAAACCACTGAAAATTTACAGCATATACGTTACATGACAAGACTTCAGAAAGATATAGGTGCTGATCAAATGTCAAGACACAATATATGTATCTATGTAAGATTCACAAAAAGTAATCATTTAAAAGTGCACAAGATAGATAGTTTTACTGTTTGTGACATCTAGACCCCTGATTTTATAATAACCAGAGAAGAGAAGTCCAATACTTTGAGACTTATGACATACTACTCATGGGAAAACGACTGGGTTTGTATTTACCACCTCAGACAAAACAACACTATGACATGGCTGAGTGTTCTTTTCTGACAAAAAATATTAAAACTGTACGGTCAAAAGGTTTGGTTATGTCATTATAGCAGAGAAGAATCATGACCAGTGTGTGGATCGCCATCTCATTGCTGAAATCCTTCAGCGTCTTCTTATTTTTCACCATGTACAGTCATTCTATCATTACACTATACTGACTTGTAATGATAATCTCCTTAAACAAACACCTGTTTACTATTTGTTACTCTGTGTATTAGATTTTGCTAGTCACTAAGTATTTTTGTGCCACTTTTTTCATTTTAACCTCCCATCATCTTGTTAACATCTTGTCAAACTCAAACTATACACTTACAACTGTGTAAGGACCACCTCAGCACATCAAAATGTATCCTGTGAAATTCTAGTGTACCATTCTAGCTTTTCCAGTACAGCAGCTGCAAGAACATAAAAAAAGAAAGCCACTTGTTTAAATCATGAATTTTCATGAGTGTGGGCTATACCCCAGTAATCCATGCCACTATTCTTGATGGATCTAGTGTGTACTCTGGCCTCGGTTTCTGTCATGAAAATGACTAGAAGTTGCAGTTAGTTAGGCTTGGAGCTGTAAGTTATGTAAACTCAGGCATCTTATTCGAGCGCGTTGTTTTTGGTTTAAGGTAGAACCTCGGGTTAATATTCTCACTTTCAATCCTAGAAACTTCTGTGAATCTCACTGATCATCTAATTGGGAGTGTGTGTAATATGATAAGTGACTGCAAAGGGATGCCTAGCGTTGTGTGTGTCTGCCACCTGTTGGACTGCTATATAATCAGCACTCCTCCAAACATTTTATGTGATATGGTGTGTATGTAAGTAAATAATGTCAAATGATACTACAGTTATGTAATTGTAAACAGGGAAGTGCTGGTATAAATAATAATTATTTAAAAAAATGAAAGCGCTGCACTTTAAAATCAGCATCAAACATTCTGATACATGTCTGTACATACCATTTTAATAGCATATTGAATCATTATGGCTGGGTCATTGTCTAAGTTTCCAGGCATGGGCTACATAATTTACATCAGAGCATCATTTTGGCAGGAGACAGGAATATAAATCTGACATTGTGATCATGAGGATTGTGAAGATTAGATGAAGATTAGAAATTTTAAGAAATGTTGAGCCAATTAGTGAGAAATCCATGACTCAGGACAGATGGGATTTTTGTGGAACAAGTTAATAGATGCTCAGTCCAGTGGATTTGTCCTTCTGCAGTATAAAAATAGGGAACTACAGTAGTTCAATTAGTTTATGCTGCTTGTCCTGTTCCTCATAAATTGCTTTGGATAAAACCATCTTCCACACACTCATTCCTCATACATTCATCTAAAAAGAAAAACTTGCAAATCGGATCTAAATTTAAATACAGTTCATAACACAAAAAAAAGGTGCAATTTAATATAGTGTTTTAATGCTTGAAGGATGTGACTAAATGTTTGGGGGGTGGACGAGCAGGCACAACAGGGCTGCCTGTTTATGAAGCATTCTCTTCAAAGTAGCATTTTTGTGTTCAACATAATGAGCAACAATGGTTAGAAAACCC
>JAOUWY010000015.1:19096150-19106391 GCA_025728095.1 Prietella phreatophila | reverse complement strand
AGATAGATAGATAGATAGATAGATAGAAAGGTGGGTGGGTTTGGATAGATAGATAGATAGATAGATAGATAGATAGATAGATAGATAGATAGATAGATAGAAATGTCACTGGTACAAAAGGGTCAATAATTAAGATAAAACAGATAGATAGATTGATCCACTAATCTGTTTGAACATACCCACACAACGTGTGCCCTCAGCATTAAGGTGGTATCCACGGCCACAGTTAACAGAGTTCCTCTGGCATGTGTATGAGCCAACAGTGTTCAAACACACCTGACCAGCTGGACATGGTGCTGTCACACTCAGACACTCATTGATATCTGGGGCACAAAGAAGAATATACATATATGAAAATCTCTTCTTCATAATGTAGATCATGTTACATGCATGATGTTATATAAGTAATCTATAAAAGGGCACATGGATTTTTAATTAGTTTTTTTTTTTTTATCACTGAACTAAATATAATTTTATGTCACTCAAGGATACTAACTCATTTTGTTGGGTAATATGAATATGATAATAAAGTTGACACTGATTTCTGTTTCTAAACTATTTAATTTATATATGGAACATTATGTACTTGGTTACATGGGACATCATTTGGTCACCTGCCAATTCCCTCCCACCAGTCAGCTCTCCCTATCATACGACAGTTACCAGCTGAGGAGGGGGAATGGGTGAAGCCAGCCAATAACATCTTTTCGAACTGCTATTCATGCTGCATCAATGGGCAGAGTAATATACTCAGAGGAAAATGCCATTCACCTTCTTCTGTAGACATGAGCCTTGGATGGCACAAATGTCATTTTTGACTTAAAAGTGTTTGCTCTGTTAACTTGACAGTTACGTTTAAAAAAATATGGCAGATATTGTTTGTCTTTCAGGAAACATTTAGCATATAACAAAACATCAATTTAGACAGGATTTAATAGATTTGTAAATAGATGCTTGTTTGCGACACATATGCTTAAATATTACACCATAAATTACTTAATGTCATTTGCAAAATAATGGGCCAAATCTGGAATTTTATGTTTACACACATGCTTAAAATGCTGTTACTTGATGTTGACAACACCGTCTAGGATGCTGCGATGCACGTGTTTAAGACAATGAGCAGTGGGGCCAGTATTGTTCTGAAATCCCTGACTGTGATTTTAAACAGAATAATTATTGTATCTACATCTAATGTATCTAAATGAACATTATATTATTAAACTTTAATAAGGAGTGTGTAGGTAGTAGCTGCTAATTACCAATGCAGCTGCCTAGAGCATCCTGTATGAATCCCATTTGGCATTGCGCCTTCGGCCGGCAGCGGAATGACCCCGGCGTGTTCTGGCACTCAAACTCCAGAGGACAGTTATGAGTGTCTGTCTCACACTCATCAATATCTAAATGAAAAAGACAAGAAAACAAATATTCAGTATGTGCTTGAATGCACATTTAGTCATTCTTTCTCCTGAGGCTGAAGAAAGGCTTGATTAATCTTTTAAATCAAACGTAACAGATTTCCATTAAGAATTAGCCTCTGACTTGATGTTTAGGTGTGTTAAATGACCTTTGCAGCTGTTGTTGTCAGTGAGCTCATAGCCTGTGCCACAGCTGACCTCTCTCTGGCAGCGGTACGAGCCCTGAGTGTTAATACACCGTTCACCAGGATTGCAGTGGTGAGAGCCCAGCAAACACTCATTAATGTCTCCAAAGAGGAAGCATACGGGAGAGTGTATGTGTGGGGGTCAGGGTATAAGAAGAGAAAGACAGACAATAATGGGTCATGATCTATGAAGCAGATAAATAAACCTTCCAAATAGTTTACAAACGTGAAATAACGTTTAAATATATGTTATATTAGGGAAAGATGCTAGATATTATTTCTGAGACATGTTTTTGAAATACATAATACAATTTTGTTATTTAGATTTCAGGGTCATCGAAAAGAGCAATATGTAATTTGTGATTTCTGAAGGATGTTCAGCATTAGCTATCAACCACCAGAAAGCTAACCTTAGAAATTGAAATAGCACTCTCATATGGCCTTTACAAAATGTATATTTTTTTTATTTGAGCATTATTTTATTTTGATACATTTTATCAACAGTATTTTGAAAATTACTCTGATACATTTACATTTAACGTATTTTGTTCGACTCCTGAATAGATGTACATATCCAGGTGTACTGTATATAACAAAAAACAAATTTATAGAATATGTAATATGTAGGTCATTCATGGATAATACAATTGTTTAGTCTTTTCTACCTTCACAGTTTTTCCCATCAGGTTTGAGCTTATAGCCTGCAAAACAGGCACAGGCGTTATTTCCTAGACAGCTGTGAGCACAGTTCCCAGGTCCAACTGTGACACACACACACACACACACACACACACACACACAAATGTTAATATTCTAACATCTATCACACCTCTTTAAAGGATTAATAGCAGCTTGGTGACTGATAGGTGTCAATGAAAGGCTTGACGTCACACATACCTTTGCAGTGTTCACCTGAACCTGACTGCTCCAGAACAATACCACTGATCTCTAGAGATATGATGACATTCAAGATCACAAAAATTATAATTACACAGGGTGAGAAATACTGGAGTCAAACTATATTTTTTTCTTACAATAAACCTCAATTATAGAGCATGCTGATGAGAGCCCACTAGATGGTAGCAGAAGCCTTACAGATAGAGTACAGCATCTACTAAGGGGTTGTATGGAAGCACCACCGTTTCTCCACAAATCAGAATGTCAGCAATTATTGGATAATTGCTCTGTCTACTTTTTCAAAAACAGTAGATGCATACAGATACATATACTGTTGAAATTTTAGAATACCACCCTAAGTTGGACATATATGCCAGACTTTATTTCACAAGTCTGCACGATGAGAACATGATAACTAAAGATCTGTTAAAACATCTTGCTTGGTACATCGGATGTTCTATAATGACTGTGTGATTAACTGAAGTGTAGTTGTTTTTCTTTTCTTTTTTTGCTTACCTTGTGTAGAGTTGCTGCCACTTTCTGCTGATTTGCCTGTACAGCAGGATTGAAACACAGAGCCACACTGGGAACTGAGTTTGAAGTCACAGGTCAGACCCTGCTTCTGAGCCTCCCGACCTAGTAAACAACACTCGCAACACACCTAAACACAGGAGCAGGAGCACACAAAGAGCTTTAAAAGAGCTCTATAGAACATATCAGGGGTATTCCCTTGACAAGTTTTATCTCTGTGTGAACTTAGGAGGTAAGGCACGTGTTAAAAAAAAAATCTAAATTCACAGTGTCTGACTTAATCTACATGCTAAAAATGAATACTGCTAAACACAGATAGATTGTATGGTACAGACTGCTGGTGATATCTGGTGATTTTGTGCCAATATTCACCAGAAAAAGAATGAAAATGTTGCTGCAATTATGATTACTGAAATTGGGAACATACAGTGGTGGCAACAAATGAAACAAATGCTAATAAAGAAGTCTATAAACTTATGCCTGATTGTTGGTTTTACAGAACTCCTCAAATTCACTCAAGGATTAATTAATATTTGTATACAATTGTACATTAAGCTACAAATTTTAATCTAGTGTATATTAATTTGGTAATCTGCTACTAAAGATAATTTATCATGTCAGGACACAGATGCAATAGTGCATGTTGTATACACACATTAGCCACACAAGCATATTCCCCACTGCTCTGCAATTGTGCACTACTGTAGAATAATCACATTCTGAAAACCAGGTTACACATTATCATTTCAGATAACCTGGGTAGACCATTATCAGAGCCACTTTAGAAGCATATCCAAAATCCAAAATGAAAGATCACACAGTCTGCCATGACTAAAAAATATTTCATTGGCAGGGTTAAATACAGCACAAATGAAGTAAAAAGCACCTCTCTTTCAGTACTAGCTCAGTACATTAAATTACTCGCCTAGTGACAACCGTTGAAAGCAGGCTGACAGATTTAAATAAATGTTCAGAAAGCTAGCACCTGCTGAACATTAAATTGCCTTCAGGCGTGCAAGGTTTGTTTTTACCAATTCTGTCATAAGTACAAGAATGGAGGATCAAATTACCCCAAATCTCTAGTAGCATTTGTCAAATCTGGTCATCCTAAATGTAAACAGATTGGAATGCTTTTTCTCAAAATCTGGGAAAGGAGCCACACAAAAAAGGTACATTCAGTACCTTAGCAGTTTTAGTCTCACAGGTGTTTCCAGATAGGAGAGCATCACAGGTGCCCTGGTCTTTGGCCATACTGATACCACTACTACAGGCGATGTCCTCCAGTACTGCTGCACAGCACTGTTCTTGGGCTATCCTATAAGAAATCATATTAATATCATGAAAATAATAATAGCAATATCATATTTAATATTCCAATGTTGAAAATACAAAACCTATTAAAACCACTGTGGCATTAAAGTGATGTAGTAATTGTCGACCAGTGGACTCTTGGAATATGAGCCAGCAAAAGACTTTACTTAATCACTCCTTTACTGATGCCATTTAAAACTGCTGTTCAATAGAGCATAGTGATCTCTAGTGTACACCTTCAAACACTGCATCATTAAATAAAACAGACATGCATATTTCCTGAGCTGGACCAGAAATGGTGAGAATGCATCCTTTGCCTTACAGGAACCCTCTCTATTTCATTCTGCTCTCTTCTCATGTCATCCATTGTTGCAGTGCCTTTCAAAGGCACAGAAGCTTTACTGATTTTTTTTTTCTTTTGATGTCTGAAATAATCCACAGATTTCCTGTTATTGCTCCCTTCTCTTCTCCATCACTTCTCCATTCTTTCACCTCAGTGGTATTTCCTGGATTTGGAAATACCCCCTTGACTAAGCTCCCCATCTCCCCACCAATCCCCCTCCTAAAACCGAAACCCCATCTCCCTTCTCACACTCTCTAATTTGAACAAATTCTCGATTCACTGGCTTGCCAAAACAAACGCATTTGCCTTTGGAAGGGCAGACGGAGTAACTGTTTTGGTTTGGAAATGCGCTGAACATTTGGCAGCATTCTCTTAGTTGCACTAATGTTAAAGTTGCTACCAATCTCCCACTATCTGTCTCTGGAAAAGGGTCAGAAATAGCCTTCACTAGAAGAAGTATTTTACATGAACCACCAAAGACTGCTCTTTTTATTATTATTATTTATTATTATTATTATTATTAAATTCTGAGAAGGCCCCACACTGACATGCACTGAATGTACTAAAATGTACTTACTTTCCTTTTCCCAGATATTACTACATAAGTATTGCTCAATAGATTATGAATTTAGAACAACCTGTGCAGATGAATATTTTCAAACCACAAGACATGCAACATTGCCAAATCCTCCTGGGGGCATACAGACAAGCCCAGTATGTGGTTTACTGCGTAACGTGACTCAGCAGAAGGCTGGGAGAGAGACTCTGAGATCTTTTTCACCAATTAGAGCATGGTGAGTTTCATTATCCTGGCCATCAGTATACATGCCGTGATCATTTACTTCAAAATATCATAGACAAGTAATAAGAACATTTCCATAAGCAAAGGATAGTATGTGCCTTTATTTGTATGGAAAATAGCCATTTGGTTGAGCATGCTTACAGATGGTTGAAGGTGAATGCTGATTTAAACCAGACAGTGTATTCTAACCTGCAGGTAGTAGATTCTGAAATGAGAAGGATACGTGTGCAGTCCTGGGATTCTGTGGCCTTCTCTCTACCATCCTTACAGCAGTCACCCAGTGTGATTGTATCTGTGGTTTCTAGGAAATAGACAGTTACTCAGTTGTAAGTTATGCAAACAAAGAGAAGCTTTTCTTTGGACCACTGTAGATCCACTAGACTTTATTTGCCATGACTTGCCCAGTATAAATGATTTCAGCAGTAGGGTCAGCAGATATAATCATATAATCTTTGGTTCTCTTGTTAGAGCATCTGGGTATGGTGAATGATATCTAGAATGGTGTCAACTAATTTCCATGTGAAAATTGAAGGAAAGCGTATCCACAGACTAAATATATAAGCTAAAAATAAGTGAAGAAAGACTTCCTTTCTGTACAGTATAACCTATGAATTCTATCAAAGTTTGTGTGTTCGTCTGTAAGCATTAGGTCCTTCTGGTATGTCCCTCTAAAGTTTACAGGGTTGTTAGAGTTGGGATGTTATAAAGCATTTTCCTCACACTGTTTTTTTTTTTTCATTAGTTTCGGACTGTGTAAGAATTTCACAGCAAATGATTTTTCCCTTTTACACAGTTCCTGAGTGGTTCTCTGGATATCAATGTAAAGTAAGGTCTAATTGTGGCATCAGAATTTTTCACTTGATTTCCTTACTCTTTTATATTTATTTTAGAATGTCTGTGCTTCAGTATTGTCTGGTACACTGTGTATGATACTTATGTTTCCACAGATATTTTCCCACTACACCAGATGCTGTTGAACATATTAAGAAGTTAAAGACAATTACTGATTTGCAGTCAGTCAACAATGCACTTCCTGTCTGCCTGTTCTTCTAAATTAAAGTTCAAAATATCTAAACAAGGTCTGCTCTTGTCATTTCATCAAATATATTCATTTCCCTGTGGTTTGCTTGATCGGCCAAACACAAAATACCTTTGGCAGTTGAGTCCTTTGGCCTTCCTTTGGCTTTAGCATGCAGCACACCGCCAAGCTGGTTTTATGCATGAAATTCCCTTTAAATGGGTCATAATTTTGGCTAAGACATCATTTTTTCAGGTTAGAACATATTTCAAAGACATTTTTCACAAGATGGCTAAGTTACAAACAAGTCCCCATTTCCCCAGCTCCCCAGTCTATTTCACTCCCTATTATCAGTGGATTCTTTGGCTTGCCAGGGCCCCCTGTATCCTAAGTCCCCATTGTGATTCACATAAGCCTCCAAAACCTGCCAAGGCACAACACAGAGACAATATGCATATACAGAGTGCTCATGAAAGACTCAGCTATTGAGAGAAAGGGATTGCTCAAGACACATAAAGATAGAAAGACATACAAAAAGAAAGCCATTTCTGGCTGATGCCAAACAATAGAGTTGTGATTAACTTTAGCTGTGCTTTCCTTTAGCTGATAAGTAAAACATCCATACTTTCTACTAAGCCTACCTTACTCAGCCTGTCAAAACCTGCTTTCCTCTACCTCTTATGACAATATACAGTTGTGTTCAGTTACAGAGTTGTAAAAATAAATAAATAAAAATTGGTGTTTTTTTTGTTTTATAAGTCCAAGCATTTTATCCAAGTCCAATCCAAATCCAGATCTCCCTAATGCTCCCTCTCTTAAACACTGAATCCCATCTTGGAACACATCAACCCTTACAACTTAACACTTAAAATACCTGTTGAGGTGTAGTCAGTCACCCATCCATGTTAAGACAGATGTTGCTTGCTACTTACTTTTGAAGCATGTCACTTGAGGAGGAATGTCCCAAAGATTATTGTTCATTGTCCACCAACTTCATAGTGAACTAAAATATTTAGAGTGATGACAGTACGAATTGGCTGCATCATACTTTCCGAGCATGATGTCATTAGTGCTTTTCTTGGTGTTTGAATAACTAGATTATATAGAACGAGGTCAGATATGCTCCTGTGTCTTTATATTGGTGTAGGGCTCCAATTTAACAGTTTTCCATGGAGAAACATCAATATAATATTACATGTTGTGTGAAGTGCTATGCAGAAGCAATTAGCAGTAGCCAATACTCAGTACTGCTAACCCCACCCCTAAGTACCATTGGGTGCTCGTCCTGAGTAGGTAACAAATATAATAAAATTGTGCCTTTTGGTACTGGACCTGTTGTACTGGACCAGCAATAGATAAATCACAGTTCAAGTTTTAAGGTGTTTTCAGACCTCTACAACTTGTACATAAAAAATATAAATCATATCAGAAACCATTAGGGTACTAATACATACAATACATAGTGTACAAACAAATTAGCACAGGAAATTCCTGTCTATGTGAATCATGTTTTTGGGTAGTTGACTCTTTTATACTCTGTAACATAACATTAGTGTTGTTCTAATACCGTTGGTAATGTTCTATCTGGGTTACAGATGATTGTAGGAGATACTGTTCCTGTGATGACTGTGACTGTGTGAATAATATTTTATACTAAGGTTAAGATAACGTGAATATGAATTAGATCATGGACATCCCTGCTGAGAAAAAAAGAAGAAGAAAGAAACCATCACAGAAATGGTTTCCACTACAAATACAGGGTTAGCTAACCATCAACTAACAAACCATTAGCTAACCATTAAAACCATTACCATTATTGGTCCTTAATGGTATGCACTACACATAACATGCCACCAGTAGAGACCCACAGGAACCATTACAGTCTTCATTACAGTCAATGCAATTCCCATCATAACCTTTAAACCCATTAAAAATTCAAGGAGGGTTTATTATTATTATTTTCTATAATTATCTAAAAACATTTCAAGCAGGGATGATAATGAAGCAATCTTTTTCAGGTCTAATATAACATGGATCTTAACTTTGATGCTCTTTAAAGAGGTCCTCCCTAAGGTGCTCTACTTTAAAACAATTTTTAAAGAGCTCTGTAATCTAAAAACAAGAGAAAAACAATCATTACTTGTTTGGAGAGCACTTGCAGGGACGCGCGCAGAAAAAGGGATCTATGGTACCGGCAATAATGTTTGTATTAAATCTCTATAAATCTGTAATATAAAGCTCGGTGATGAATAGAGTTAATCACGATCCATGACGAGGAATGGTTACTTACCTTGACTGCGTATCACACAGCACAAAGAGAAGAGGATGATCAGCCGGAGAGCCATTCTAACGCGCAATTTTTAAAACTCGTCTCCAGAGGTTCTCAATCGAAAGGAACCTGTATGTGGGTGTGTTAGATAGAAGAAAAGAAAGAAGAAAAAAAGACCGCCCAATTAGTGCGTTTAAATTCCTGTGAGGGGGCGGGTCAGTCTGCTCGAGGCGCTCAGTTTTGGTAAAGCACGGGCTTCATGATCTCAGTGACGCACGAGATTTCAAGACTTCCCAAACTATGTCTAAAACTTCAAGCGTACGACAGATTGGTGCGTTTGGTTACGCAAGAAACCCACACTAACATACTAAAGAATAGGAGTCAGTATGAGTATGGACAGCATGGATAGTAACAGATGCTCTGTCTTAAAATGATAGAAATCAGCAATTCCTGAACGCAGTGTGTCCTATAAGAGTACCTGCTATTAGGACAGTGGACTCGAAATGTAAGAGCGTTTTAAGACCAAACAGCTGGGATTGGAAATTGTTTTAAAGGGGTGCTTACGTGAAACATCTGGATCGCTTTGGTGGTGAGCTGTCTGCTGCGGTTGCGTCCAGACACTGCAATATGAGACCCTGAAAAAAAGTTATGACTAGAACTAAAGCTACTGTTTGTTAGGTGAATGCAGAAGAATGGTTGCTTTTTGTAATATTTATGGTGCTCACTGCAGACAGGACTTGGCTCGCGTCATTACGCGCAGCGATATTCCAAGCAGCCGACACTCTACACTGGAGACACGGTTTGATTTTATAGAGTCCTTCCAGCAGTCGCAGCTTCAGTACTTTTGGTTTCGGGGAACCAAATGGCTGCCCTTTCACTTTGCTGAACGAGCTTATGACGCTGACACACACATTAAATTTCCGCTAGGAAGCCTCCTGTTTCCCTACTCAAAAGACTAATTTCCTGAAATTAGCAATTATGAGGAAAAATAAATGTCAGACAGCCTAAACATATCTGTGCCAGTGGACGCTGTCTGTAGTTCTAATCATGGCTAACTCCAGAGAGGTAAACTACCATAATCAAAGCCACATGTGCTCTCCAAGAAGAAGCCACTCTGTAGGTCACAACGTCTGTGTGTGTGTGTGTGTGTGTGTGTGTGTGTGTGTGTGTGTGTGTGAGAGAGAGAGAGACAGCGAGAGAGACACAGACAGAAAGAGTCAGAGAGAGAGAGAGAGAGAGATAGAGAGAGAGACAGACAGACAGAAAGAGACAGAGCGCGAGAGACAGACAGAAAGAGACAGAGAGAGAGACAGACAGACAGAAAGAGATAGAGTGCAAGAGAAAGACAGAAAGAATCAGAGAGAGAGCGAGAGAGAGAGAGAGAGAGAGAGAGAGAGAGAGAGAGAGAGAGAGAGAGAAGGCCATGAGCACGCAGTTGCTGGATGTGTTAGTGGCCACACATATTAT
>JAOUWY010000015.1:19083512-19094068 GCA_025728095.1 Prietella phreatophila | reverse complement strand
TAAATAGAATTTATCCCAACTGAGCAAGCCACTGAGTGGCGACGGTGGCAAGGAAAAACTCCCTAAGATGTTTTTTTGAGGAAGAAACCTTGAGAGGAACCCGACTCAGAAGGGAACCCATCCTCATCTGGGTAACAACAGATAATGTGAAGTTTCTGTACTCTCAAGGAGAACATCTGAAACTACATTGTTTAATTTATCATAAACATTTACTGTAGACTTATATATCTAGGCACTTCAATGCACATGAATGTAAATTCAGCACAAGTTTATGAATGCAGAAAAGAATACAAATATTTTTGATGTCTTTTCACTGTGCCTGTGTAAGTGGCTGTGCTTTTGGCAGGAGTAACTCTGCAGTTAAGGCTTAGAGGTAGTGATCCAAAATTGTAAGTTCAATTCCCAGGTCTGCCAGGAAGACTATTATCCCTCATCTGCTTGGACTACACATATTCTTTCACAATTGTAAATCACTTTGGATAAATGTAAATTACTTTGCATAAAAAGAATTTAATATGTTCTAACAACATTATAACAACTATATTCTAACAAATATATATATATATATATGGCTATTTTCTGAATAATTAAATACATATAAAGAAATGCATATATTTGAGCAAATATAGACTGTTTGATCTACTTTCCTTCTGCTACACAGCACTGCTTTTGCACAATTTTATTCTATGAGATATATGCCAAGTTTAAGATAGGAGATGTATAGAAAACCTCCGAATTTTCTAGTACTATATTTCCAAAATGTTTCAAGAATTCTCAGCTATAATAAACGTGATTAAAATTATTCAAGGCCTAAAAGGATAACAGTTTCCAGATCTTCATCAAATCATAACTTCATCTATTTCCAGATTTCCTTCACAATGCAAATAACAAATATAGTGTGTTGTTCCAAATAAAAAAATAGTTTAACACTAACTACTGATGTAATGCAGATGCTGTTTCAAATTGGCCTTGTGCAAAGTATAACACGAATGTAACTTATAAATTTTTCTTTTAAAGCTACAACAGCTTGCTTGAATCAGTATAATGCCAATGACCTCATGTATTCATTTGTTTCTTAAATCCAAACACCAGAATGTTCTGTATTGTTTCTTATCCACAGTAACCCAATGCTAGCAAGATCCAGACAAAAACACCAGACTGAGACTCTAGCAACCCTAAGAGCCTCTACAACTGGGAGGAAGCCTAGACTAAACAACTTAATTAAGTACATGTCAAGACGTCAGCACACACTCCTCTTTGCTAATGCACATGGCCAGCTGCACTTACACTGTAATTTCTGAAGAGTTTTGTAAGTGTCTGGTAAATGGCTCTAACTGATCCTCACATGGTAAAATGTATTGTGCCCCGGGTTGGATGGCTTGCAACTCCATTTGGGACAGATCTGTCTGCTGTCAATGCCTGCTATAAATCCCATCTGGTCCTTCCACACACACTTCCTCACCTGTGGCAGGACTCCTGGGGAGATATATGTGTTTCATTTGGAGGGTTGTAAACCTCCTGGGGCAAGGGACCCCAGTATGCAAAACAATGTCACTCAGTTGTGATTGAAACCATGAGGCATGCATGGAAATGTGGGTTTAACTTTCACATTTGCAGCTGAAGCTTGCTCGGAGCACAGGATCAGATGTGGGAAGGGGGAAGATCTCTAAAGTCGTCTGTCATTGCAACAACAGGAATGTTTACCAGCAAATGGCCTAAGAAAAGCTATCAGGTTTTTAGTTAAATGTGTTTGCTTTACCATTTCTGAATGTTAAAACTGTGACACTGCACTGTTAAATGGTGCATTATTGATGAAGAGTTGACGGTCCTGCTGGAAGATCCAGCTTGGACCAGCTTGGATCCTGGACTGGTTAAGCTGGCTGAACTCGTACTCCATCCTGGTAAAGCTGGTAATAAGCTGGTGTATAAGCTTGGTGAAACTGGCAAAAGCATGGTTAAACTGATGGACCAGTTTGGTGAAGCTAGTCAGTGCATGGTTTAACTGGTTTACCAGCTTAGTTGTTGTGACTTGTAGATGATATTTAAAATAATGAATCAAAAACATTTAGAATATATTTTTTCCCTCAATTTTCCTTTTCATCTCACTTGATTTACACCCGTTTCAACATCATAATTTATTTCCAGATTTTGGTCTTTTCAGGTTCTGTTACATTTCTTAAATAATACTTTTTATTGGCATAGACTAGTTGACTAATATAATCGCTAGTCACCACTGTGGGATATTGACTATTTTTCAGTGAAACAAAAACTGTGAGGCAAACAGTAAAGAAAATGGCAAAGCCTATTTCATTATTAGTCCTGAAAATAATTCAGATAAGAAGAAATCAATTCTACAGTCAAATGGACAAGACTGATACTGATGCCTGATCCCTCTTCACTATTTCTACAGTTGTTCCTTTTCATTCTATATGTGTGTGTTTTAGTAATAGCATTCCCTTATTTAAGTTATTTATTCCAGAAACAAGAGAGCATGACCATCCCTTTTGTTTTCATGCTTTCAAAGGTTCAACTGAGGTTTAACTGAACTTGGCATGAAACCCCTTTTTTCCCTTTTGGTCTGGCCTCCTGACTCATTATAAAATAACCCTTTATATTGTATGTAAAATCAGTCTGTTTGTTTCTTGTATTCATTAAAAAGAACATGCAAACTGTCAAGTGTTTAAATGACACATTTACTTATATTTTTGATGGCCAATTGAAACCTTTCCTGCACACAGCGCTTTATGTTGCAAATAAACAACAGAAGCAGCAGCACCACTGCCCTGAATGCCTTAAGCAGTGCATTACAATCTACGCAGATGGATACTCTTATACGCTCTTCAATTGTAACTTATTTTTTTGTTGACTAAGCAAACAATGTGTCAGTTACATTTATAAAAAAAAAGGTCGCTTAACTGAATTTATTACACATTTAAATGTAAATCTAACTAGTCAAGATGTAATCAAGGATATCTTTGAAAGATAAGTCGATATCTAGTTATCATTAGTCGTTCCTGCATTTTGACTATTATACTTAATATTATACTATAACCAAGTAAGGTTTGTCCACTTAAATTCTTTTTAAAAATGGCTGTAAGGAACACAACATCAGTTCTTTGCAATGGCTACCTCTGTCTCTGGATTTGAAAAGTAATGGAAAGAAGTTGACTGATTTTGTCAGAATTCTGTACTTGCTATTTTGTAGTTCGGCCACTAGAGGCCATCCATGTTTCCTCATGTTGTGTTTTCTCTGTCTGTTATTGGTGTTATTGATGTCATTCAGAGGTTGTGCCTACCTGTTGGATTTTTAAAAACTTTTCTAAATTTTACCTTTGCCTTGAAGATCTTTTTTTCTGTTGGATTACTCTTTTGCAAGATGTTTTCCTTTGTAGATTCTTGTATTGGATCATTTATTGGATATATTGACTGAACTTTGGGATGAAACTTTTCACCTTTTTTTTTCCTTTTGTCCTATGTCTACATTTTTATTAGAATTTTTATTACACTTTTTTGGAACATTCAAATTGTTTGAGTTCATCTTTGTAATTGGGTTCATCACCTTTCCTGTCGTTCACGGATAGTGTGTCTGACTCAAACACTCCTGACCAGAGTTTGAGTCCTGGCCCTCATAGAATCACAGCTCTTCATCACCATAGCTCAGCATGAGTTCTCGGTTCAGCACCATGAAGTGTTACTCACCCAGCAGGAGACCTTGATGTCTAAATGCTCACAATTGTGCCCAGTGCCTACTGTGGATCCTTTAAATTCTAGTTCCTCTTGGACAGAGCCAAAATTGCATACATCACTTTCCTCTCAGGAAGAGCCCTCTCTTGGTCTACAGCCTCTGGGAAGCTCTGAATCACTTCTGTTCCAGTTACTTTGCCTGGCATCTAAATGACTTCTAACCCTCCAGTAATGCAGCCAAAGTGTGACTGAGTATGCCATCCAGTTTAACATTGTGGCGGGTAGCAGCTATGTTCCAAGACCTGATTAACGACTTTGTGCACCAACCAGGTGTTTGTGTACCTGGATGGCATCCTCATTTTCTCGAATTCCATCCACGAGCACATTGAGCATGTCAGGAAGGTCCTAAAGTGCCTCCTGGGTAACCATCTCTTTGTCAAACCCAAAAAGTGCAAGTTCCATGTGTCCCAAGTACAGATCCTTGGATTCATGATTAACCCTGGCAATATCCAGTTGGATCCCAAAAAGGTCCAAGCAGTCACTGATTGACTCTCTATCACTTCAGTGAAGGAGGTGCAGCGTTTTCCCAGCTTTATGAATTTTTATTGCAGGATTATTTGCAACTTCAACTCTGTAGTGACCCCACTCTCTTCTCTGAATAAGAATAAGAACTGTGGCTTTCATTTGAGCCCTGAAACCAAGACCACTTTCAGCGAAAAGAAACATCATTTCACCTCTGCTCGCATCCTGACTCTGTAATCCCAACAGGCCTTTCATTGTGGAGGTGCATGTCTCAGATGTGGGAATTGGCACAGTTATCTCCCAGAGGGGGGAGGATAACAAACTATATCCTTGTGTGTCTTTTCCCATCGCCATACACCAGCGGAGCGAACTGGTTTGGGGGACCAGTAATTACTGGCTGTTACACTGATACTTGAGGAATGGAGACATTGGCTTAAGGGTGCTCAGCACCCACTTCAAGTACTCACGTACCACAAGAACCTGGAATACATTCTGCAGGTCAAGCAGCTCAATCTCCACAGGCACAATGCACTCTGTTCTTCAACTGGTTCCAGTTTATGTTGTCATCCCATCTAGGCTGCTAGAGTCTTTGAATTCTTTAAACCATTTAATTCCTCCAGAGGTGGTTTTGGTGGCCAACCATCAAGGAGGACATCAAGACCTTTGTGGCAGCCTGTCTCAAGTGCATCCATGGGAAGGTCCACATCTCAGTTGTTGCTAAATTCACTTCCCATCCCACAACAACCATGGTCACACCTACTCCATGGACGTCATGAATGAACTTCCACAATCCCAAAATAATACCACCATCCTTGTAGTTGATGACAGATTCTCCAATGCATTTAGGTTCATTCGCCTGCCCAAGCTACCCACATTCAAAGAAACAGCTGAATTGGTAATTAACTATTTTTGGTATACCACAGGACATTGTGACCAATCAAGGTCCTCAGTTGTCCTCCCGGTTGTTGTGCATTCTGATGGAAATGATGGTGAGTCTATCCTCCAGTTTCCACTTGGAGTCCAGTGGCCAAATGGAGAGGTTATACCAGGATCTGGGAACAACCCTAAGGTGCATGCCAGTAAACATTACATCCTCCTGGTCCTCTTTTGTCAAACAAACATGGTTTGAACTAAAGTCTTCATATAGGTACTGTAGATCTCCTGGAACAGGGTTGGTGACCACTGATGAAACTTCAACAAATAAATTATTTAGCTGTCAATCTACTGTATCTCCTGCTTGGTTGGAATGAAAACGTGGACCAACACCGGCCCTAACTCTGAATATGGTCTGTAAATATAAATGTGTATATGCATAAATGACAAACTTTTTAAAAAAAATAGGAACAGTGCTTACCGTGCTTTGAAACATGCCATGTGGTGAAATGGTGTATTTGTGACAGATCTTCAGGAGGACTTAATAAGTTAATTACTTATTATAGATGTGGTTAATTACTTACCAAGTAATTAACCACATCTGTAATAAGTAATTAACTTATCAAGTAATTACTTATTACCTATTACTTATAAAAATAATAACTACTTACCAAGAAATTAACCTGGAGCACTATTCATTTATTGTTGTGTAGTCTTTGCATCCTTATAGCACAGTAACACTTTCAGTGTGCCTACTTTGGTGTCTTCTGTCTTCAAGGTACAGGTAAGCCAGAGTTCACCCCAAAGTGAGCTAACCTCTCTGTACTTCTGAACATTCAGACTCATGTAGTGAATATTGTGTGTGACACTGAAGTAAAAATGCCTGTTTTATGAGTGGTTCAGTTTGTGTTATTTTTAATATTATTTGTAAGAACCACTTTAGTGACTTTTGAACCACTGAACAGCAGGTACACTTAGTAGTAGCTCTGTAACTACATGCTTAAGCTCATAATTAACAGTAAGCTTTGGTAAGCTTGTTGTGTCTGTGATTTTAATAAAAGGAGACAGAGAATCTTCTTCAGATGTGGGTAAGTTTTGGCCCTTGACCAATGCCACTGAAGTGAGAAACAGCTTGAGACTGTAAAGTGATTGGGGCAAACATTTTGTGCTCCTCATTTTGTTCAGGTCTTTTGAAATTCACAAAGTGTAACAATTTCTTTTGACAAGTCTTGACCTATGACAAATGAAATGGAATTGGGTATAATAAAGCTTTGAGAACACAACAAACCCAGCAGTGTACTTTATTTTTGTCACATTTTTATACATAAATATGCATTGCCACATGCAAAGATGAGCAAAGAAAAGTAGCTGTAATGAATTTCCCCCTCTCTTGTGTTTTCGTGTTTTGATTTGTTTTGAGTGTTTTGTTTAAATAGAAATTTGCTTTGTTTTCTTTCCATCCTTGTTTCCACTCCAGCCCTGTCACTGCCCTATTATCTTCACATGTCTTTAGTTCCTGATTCATATCTAATTACAATGTTCATTCAAGCCCTTCTGTTTCACTGTCTCTTTGCAAAGCCTTGTTGATGTTTTCATGCATTACAAAGACTTTCCTGATTCCTGTGTTGCTAGTTACTTCCTGTTTTTGACTCTTGCCTGTCTTTTCATCTTTGATTAAGGATTATCACTGTCTGATGCTGTCTACGTGTATTATGGTCCCTATAAAGGTTCTTATGATGATATATAGTTGAGACCAAATTGACTGTCTCAGTCAAACAGTCTGGAAGATTTCAGAAATTAATGTAATGACTTTTAGAAGCTTCTGAATTTATCCCATGTTCTATGTCTCCATGGATTTTCATGATTTTCATAATTAGGAGTTAATTGGGAGTGCACCTGTGGCTGTGTTTTAAAAACAGTGCATTTTTGCTCTTGACACCATGGGAAAATTCAAGATACTCAGCCACAACCTTTAAAAGTTGTGAACCTACAGACGTCCAGTTCCTCCTTAATCCTCCGCAAATTCCAAACAACTGAAGATACCCTGAGCATCTGTACAAACAGTTGTATGCAAATCGTTCATGAAGGTGGCCCCCATGGATGAATGAATTTTATTGTGAAAGGTTCAGCTGAACTTCAAGACAACAACACATGAACTGGTTAAAGATTAGAGGCATTAGGTACCAAAGTATGTACATCCATCAGTAAGAGAGTCATACTTCACCATGGGTTGAAAAGCTGTTGCACAAGTCCATACTCAAGCATTAAATAGCCAGACTGAAGTTTGCAGGTAATCATACTGCAATTTATACATTGTATAAACTACCATATCTAACTAGTATTTCCTATTATGAGATTACAATAAACTAAATAGAAGAATATTAATATGAAGCCTATTTCTAGACATTTTAACTAATTTTAAGTTTGAATTAGCATGTTGAAAACAGATTTAAAATTGTCTTGAAATTGTCCCATTGTCAAGTATTTTTTGCTAATTTTGAGCACTTATTTCTAGAAAGATGCAACATTATTAAATACAACTAAGTGAAACTGTTTAAATGACTGTTACAAAGCCCTGACCTGAATCCTATAGAAAATTTGGGAATTAAGGTAAAAAAATATTTTAAAAAATGCTTGCTATCTATAGGATGAGGACCTGGTTCAACATTTGCCATTGGGACTGTCTGCATTGCAGCCAATTATGCAGATAAGGGATTAGACAAACCCTGTCAATGCAAGGACTCTAATTAAGCTTGTGAATACCTTGGCTGCTAAAGCTAATTCCTATGGAAGGACCCTGAATGGATACATCATCTTTTTTTTTTTATCTTTTTTTTCATTTTTTGAATAAGAAAGTTTTGAAAAGAACCTGGTCAAAAAAATCTGACATGTTTACTGAACTTCTACAGTCAGTATAGCCATTCAACATTGCTATTCTTTTACTCTTGCAGGTTCTGACAACCTTCTTTGTGTGAATAAAGTGATGGCAGTTGACAACCTAGTGCCTCAAAGGTCTGGTCTGTATTTTGGACAGAAGGAGGCAATAATCTGCTAGCTTACTAGCAGCAGGTGGTGCTGAGTGTTATTACTGAGTATTACAAATGATACTGAGGTAGTATCATTTGAGCCAGCCAAACCTGTCATCTCATCTGCATTAACAAACCAAAGTATTAACAAACCACACTCCACTACCATGGTCCTGTAGTATTTGTGTACCCATTGTGTTTCCAGCTGTGGCTATTATTTCCTCAAGGACCAGCAGCAGACTTACTGTTTTTGCAGAGTCACATTCCTCTTATATCACAATCATCATAATGAAGTTCAGTTTTACTGCAGTCATTTTTTTTTTGTACAGAAGGATATGGAATTTTTTTTTCTGAACAGTTGGAGTTCTTCTGGTCCTACCTAAACATGTATTTTATAAGTAAAAGAAAAATCATATTCAAAAAGTAACATATGTAACTGTGGTTTTCTGAATTCAGGATAATTGCAGTAAGGCCTACCATGAATGGGTCCATCTGCCGTGATTGCATATAAGGCAGAGGTTTTAGTGTCGACAACTCAGAACCTGAAAAAAAAAAAAAAAAAAAACAGAGGAACACCCTCAATTCCACTAGAGGGCCAAAGAATGCCTGACCTTGGAAGGCAGACCTTAAAAAGTATCTGTGTTTTGGGGTGTTTGGGGTGATCTGTGAAACAGTCCTGTGGATGCATGGCTTGAGATGACACCCTTAGGGGGAAAACTCTTTAAAACTAGGCAGTCTACCTAATAACTCTGGGGTCTACCTTTTTGATTGACCTTGGTTCCTTAGCCTTGAAGACTTTGTGATTACAAAACATACTGCTATGAACAATCAGCTGTAAATCAGCTCCTTTAGAGAGCCCCTGTTGAATTCAGGGATTATTCCAACAGCAGTAGAATGGCTAAAATTTTGCCAGTGTGTACCTCACACTGATATAATGTTGCGTTCTAAGTTCATGTATCATCACTAAGTCTGCAATCAGCAATTCATTTGCTTAGAGAGGTCAGATTTGGAACAAGTCCCAGAGCCCTGGCCTGTCTTGTGATTGATATGGCCTGCTCGCTTTCTTTTTCCCACCTGTGATACCAGCAACTGATCTGACAAATCCAAGAAATTTTGAACCAGTCTGTTCATTTTCCTTCCCTCTCATACTCTCTCATTTCAACTCACAGAACTGCCAATCACTGGGTGTTAATTTTTGTTCTGCACCATTCTGGGTAGACTCTACAGACTCTTATCCATGAAAATCCTAAAAGAGACTATCCAGTATCAATGAGAAGAGGACGTCTGGTTCCCTGTTCAGTCTGGTTCCTCTCAAGAGTCAGTTAGCATACAAAATGGGAGGGTCTTTAGTAACCAGAGGAATCTACCTAACCATTATGGTGTATACCTTTTTGAATTCTATCTCTCCAAGAGAGAACAAATACATTGGGTCAGAGCAATAAAATTGGAGTTTAGGATAAATCAGCAGCTGGAATATAGTGACAGCTGCTTTTTATACACACCTGTAAGTGATGGAAGAGAGGAGGTGTGGCTGCAAATGCACAGTTTTCACTGGAACTGAGGCTGAACCAGTCACTAATCCAGCAGTTGAATAGTATGAACCAAAACCATAATCCTGATCCTGCAAAGTGCCCAAGTTTTCTTTTTCATTAGAACATCCCTCTTATTTTTTTTTTATAATTATCAAGATGAAAAGACACTTTTGACTTCAATTTACACTACGTGTTGTATGTATGTCATGTTGTATTTATTATTTATTATTATTTATAATTTTTACATGTAACAGACTTTTGAAAAAGCCTTTTTTACTACTTTAGCCAATCTTTTAGTCTTTAGTTTGGCCTTTTAGCAGCATTTCCATGCTACTTGAGGCAGTGAGGTCTGGACATGGTGGTCTTCTGACCCTGTGCCATATTCCTCTCAGTCTTTGGTGTCTGGACAATGGCAGAGACATTTTGTGGGCCGAGCAGGAGGGCAAAAAGTTATGTAATCCTTCTGTCACTCTCATAGGCTCCACAAGCCTCCAATGTGCTGTTTCATGAATGAAAGAGGAAGAAATTAGGGGAGGAGTTGGTAACACTTCATTGAGGGCTGAGTGGTGAGATGGACCAGGATCCATCCTGTGCATCCACTCATATTAAATAATAAAAAACTTCAAATTTACTGGTCACATCGCTGAGTTGATGACTACATTACACTCCAATCCAATGACAGGTCAGTGAGTTCAGCTGTATGCTTGGGAACAATTTTGATCAATAATTGACTGTACATCTTAGCTGTATTATCCTACAAGGCATGCACATAAATCTAGACAAGTTTAGGCTCCAGTTTTTTTGTTTTGTTGTTCAACTTTGTTAAGAGTATTTATATTATAAATGTTAGCTGATAATGTCAATTATATTTGTAAAGTACTGATCCTTTTAAAAAATTTTCTTTAATGGTTAATAATAT
>JAOUWY010000015.1:19018508-19045148 GCA_025728095.1 Prietella phreatophila | reverse complement strand
ATATATATGAGTGTTGTGCAAAAGTTTTAGGCACATGCAAAGATGCCTTCAAAAATAATTAATTTAAATGTTTCTCCATTCAAAGAAATACTATTAAGAGCATTAAATAGTAATAAATGAAACAAAGCTAGTATTTAGTGTGAGGACCCTTTGCTTTAAAAAAAATAAATTAAATAATTCTCAGGTAGAATTAGTAAAGGAGCTGTGTTATTGAGCATCTTACAGAACCAGACACAGTTCTTCTGGAGACGTTGACTGTCGCACTCGCTTCTTATTTTTGCAGCAAAACCTTCATTGTGTTTTTTGTGTGAAAAGTGTCTCTTACACAATATGCTGCTTTCTTTAATGACATCCAAATCTTTGTTCTGGTGCATTTCATTTTGTGCTAGAAAACTGATTTTTGTGCTGACTCGAAAATGTAAAAGTCATCAAATAAAAATCAAAAACAAAGTTTGTACTAAAAAAAAGAAAATAGGGTGCCTAAAAATTTTGCAGAGTACTCTCTGTGTGTGTGTGTGTGTGTGTGTGTGTGTGTGTGTGTGTGTGTGTGTACAGTCCTTGTCAGAATTTATTGGCACCCCTGAATTGTAAGCACACAATTTAGAATATCTTATTTTAATAAATGCAAATGAACCAATTTTGCATTATCTGCATATTTTAATAATATGTCCAAGGTTATTGAATAACACCAACAAAGGGGCTTTCATATAATGAAATAAAAAAATTGTGACAAAAATGTACGCTGGACACAGTTATTATTAATATTTGGTTGCAGAACCTTTGGCAACAGTGACAGCCACTAAACGTTTCTTGTAGCCATCTAGAAGCTACTTGCACCTATCTGCTGGTATTTTCTGCCACTCTTCCATTGCTATGCGTTCAAGCCCTTTTAAGTTTTCAGGAGTCCTTTTTGCAATGGCAGATTTCAACTGTCTCCAAGGGTTTTCAATGGGATTTAGGTCTGAACTCATTGCTGGCCAGTTTAAAACACTCCAGTCTTTCCTTTTCAGCCATTCTTTTGTGCTGTAAGATGTGTGCATCCACCTGCTCATGCTACCTCACAGGGCAGCCAAACACAGTCTCTAATGTTCCTCACAATTGAGACACTCACAGTTGGTTAGCGTGGGTCTGATGCCATCTTTTCCACCCAGAGAGCATGGTCAGTTTTGCTCTCTTGGACTCCTGGCTACAGATGACTGACGTCATTGAGCTTTCCTGACGATAGGACAAATGCCTTTCTGTTGCACCACTTGGAAGCCCTTTATAGAGCTGTTTAAGATTTTTTTTTTTCTGTAACATATGAAAGTAAATATATTTGATGGTGTTTGGAAGTCTTGTACCATCCACATCTGCCTCAACTCCAGTGTGAAATACTCTGAGTGTGTGTCTTTTCAGGCAGCAGCAGGAAACATTATTAATATGTTGTGGCAGCTGATGGAGAATGGCCTAGAGGAATTAAAGCTTCTACAAACCGTTCTAGTACTGCTCACCACCAACACAGTAGTGCACGACGAAGTCCTCTCAAAGGTACCACCCATATACAACGGGCACAACCTTAACATAATCAAGAGTCAGTGTGTTACCAAAAGACTGTAATGTAGGACGTGTAACATGATCGAGTTCTTCATAGTTTATTACATTTTGTACACCTTCATATTAAAAGAATCAGTACTGACCTATTGTGTTGCAAAGTCTATATACATATGTATTTGTGTATTATACGTCTTTTTTATTTCCTGTGAATCAGACATTCTGTCTGGTTAGAATTAAAGCTGTTTGGATGTCTCCAAAACCCTGTATTACTGTTTTTTTCTGTGAAGCTGATATGAAGTTCTGATAGTATAACTTGATTTCCTTGGATGGTACACGATGCAACGTGAAGAAATTGGTGTGTTTTGGCATCACACTGAACCCAAATTGTAGTAGTCATCCCCTCAACACGGGCAGTGCGTCCAGTTGTTCCCCGTTTTGGAATTCACACCTGATTCAGCTGAAACACACCTGTTTTAATCGACCTCTTAGCTATCAAATAAAATTGTTTTCTAGCATACCAGGGACTGAATTCTAGAGCTATTCTAGAGACATGTGTATTGTCTCCTGTTCTTTTCCAGGCCATCGTGCTGTGCTTCCGTCTTCACTTCACTAAAGACAACATCACCAACAACACGGCAGCAGCTACGGTCAGGCAGGTCGTCACCGTGGTGTTTGAAAGGATGGTCGCCGAGGATGAAAAATTCAAAGGTATTTGAGAAGGTGTAATGTTTTTATGCTTTTACTGCATTGGAATAGACATGGGAAACTGGTAGTGGGCATGGGCCATGAATTGTTAGCAGCGATGTAACAATGTAGTGAAGAGTCAAGCTTGGAAGGAACTTTCAGTGGTTGCATCTCGTTCTTTAATGTTGAGGCCCATCTCTGAGAGGACTGCTGATGGCCAGCCATTATAACGTTCTGAAAACCAGAGCGTAAGAAAGAAATATGGCATGGTATGATGTAATTGATGTAGTTACGGCTGCCTTATCAAAACTAAAGCAGGATCCTCCACTCAACACAACTGAACAAATGCTTAATCCATTTAATAGTACAAGCAAGAGGCTGGGCTTTTCCATAGTGTACCAGTTTAATTCAAGAGCTCTTGCGCGCCTTGAAGAGCGCATTGAAGCTGCAACCCGATAATACGGAACGCATAATGGCTGCATGGGCAGACATAGAAGCCTCGGGCCCGAGATCAGTGCCCGTAAGAAAGAGGCCGACTGTCTCACAAGTGGTCCAGGCAGTAAGATGAAGTTTTACTTGTAAATCCTGCAACGCAAAGGAATATAAGTACAGAAACAGACATGCCAGTTTTCAAAGCACAAGACACTCGGTCAGATGAGTGTAAATTGCATTCCAAAAATGTAGGCACATTTACGACAGGTCTAGCAGCATGTAGAATTTTCCATGTCTTATTTATATTATTATTAATTATTATTATTAGGGGCCAAGCACCACAGGTGCTTAGTTTATGCGTTTGTCTTCTTATCAAAGAAAAAAAAAATCATGTTTTTTGTGCGCATTTTGGAGATTTTATTCATATCTGGTGTTTCCATCCAGCATTTTTTATGCGATAGTCCCAAATTTGTGTGTGTGTGTGTGTGTGTTAATGGTACAGACAGGAGCAGTCTGGCTGCGCTGTACAGTACATGTTAATAATCAAAGAACATTATTTTAAAAGACCACACAGCTGATGTTATTTTTCATGTGGTATTGGTTTAATATGCTATGCTAACATTGAACAATAAGTTTATATTACCGGTAAGTGACTTGCGTTTTAGACTCAATATTGTCTGTTTTCGTTCTTTTTAACCGAACAATGCCACAGCAGGTTCTGCTCCTTTTTTCACAGCTAATTACTTTTGATCAAATGGGAGATTTCTTATTTATTTGATTTATTTTCAAAAAGGAGTCTTTTTTTTTTTACACACGCTTCCATTTTTTTTAAAGATGGTTTAAAATTTAAAATTATAATAAAGCATTTGTTCAACCAAAGAAACCCTTCTGTTTTCATTCCTTCAACTGATGATGATGATGATGATAATAATAATAATAATAATAATGATTGTGTAAGTATAACGTGAAATCTTGATCTTTTCTGTGACTGTTATCGTGTCGTGAAATTCTTGCAACCCTACATGTGTAAATGTGGTTCTACAGCTGCTCAGAGGACAACCCAAGCCTCCTGAGTTACAGGGATTGACTAAAACAAATGCCCAGAGGACAAGCGTGTCCTAGCAAGGGCCATTTATAGGCTACGAGGTGATAACGTTGCTGTTGGTACTAGTTCTGAGGCTGAATGGCGGTCTTAGAACATCAAATACATATGCAGTCTTCTTTTCTAAACATTTTCTAGACTCTCATAGACTTGAATCTGAGCCCTTTGTTGGTATAACACGTATGTTCTTCTGCTGACTTGGGGATCACCTGTCTGTCAGCTCCCAGGTTTTTAGCAATTTAATGAAAATTAGACAGAAGTCCTTATTAATTGAAATGAAGCACAAAGATATACATGAGATATTAGTTTTCTTAAATGTCAGTAATATCACCATCAAGAGCTTTATTATCTCAATATCCTTGACCTTCATCTTCGACACTGACAAATAAGAGGAATTTTTATCAGCTATGTGTCGATATGCTCTGTTATAAATGTACAGTGATTTCAGAATGCTGTAATCCCATTCTTTTCTGAAAACAATAAGCGGTTTGTACCACTTGCCCCATGCATTCATGTTTTTTTGTTATTTGTTAGGGTTTTTTTTTAAATTGCAAGTTTCCGTATAAAACACTTTATTTACAAAATCTGAACTGAAGTATATTCTTAAATAAATTTTATTAAAGGATGTAATTTTTTTGTGTGTCTATGTCTAAGTTCCCAGGTCACACCCTGTATCTCTGTGTTCATTACACTTATTGTCTTTCCCATCAGGCATGGCAGAGCAGCCTCCTGTTATTCAAGCTAACAGTAACCGCAGGTCTGTGAGCACCCTCAGACCAAGTGCTAAAGATGCCTACATGCTATTTCAGGTACAGATATAACAGTCACACACACAAGTTCATCATCTTGCTTTTGGCAAGCTATCCCTTCCTTTGCAGATTTTATACAAGTACTTTATTGGTCTGCTGACTTTTAGACTTTGGGGATCAGCTAAAGCCAGAAATGTTAGAAAAGCAAAATGGGTATGCTATCAGGATACTTCTGGTTATAGTTTTAGTTTTGTCTTTTAAAGTGTTGTCATAAAGTGAAATATTTCAAGCCTTTTTTGCTTGTTTGTTTTAATCTTGATGATTACAGCTCATGGAAATGAGATACTGGAAAATGCAGTATCTCAAAAATATTAGAATAAAGAATTTAAAATACAGCAATGTCGACCTGAGAAGAGCTCTAATCAGCTAATTAACTCAAAACACATTTTTACTTAAAAACACCATTGCTCAGTGGTCCAAAGTCCTCTTTCTAGATGAAGTAAATGTTACGTTTCATTTGGAAATCAAGTTCTCAGAGTCTGGAGGACGTGTGGAGAGGCACAGAATCCGAGTTGCTTGAAGTTCAGTGTGAAGTTTCCACAGTCAGTGATGATTTGGCATGCCATGTCATCTGCTGGTGCTGGTCCACTGTGTTTTCTCAAGTTGAGAGTCAATGCAGCGTCTACCAGGAGATTTTAGAGCACTTCATGCTTCCATCTGCTGACGAGCTTTATGGAGATGCTGATCTCCTTTTCCAGCAGGACTCGGCACCTGCCACAGTGCCAAAATTACTAAGATAAGATAAGATAATACTTTATTAATCCCCAGTTGGAGAAATGAGGGTGTCACAGCAGTAGTCAAAAAAAATATTAAATACAGGATGTATAAATATGTATAGACATAAGCGCACAAACTCTCTACATTTACATATATAATATACACACACATACATATGAGCATTATATACAGCAAGTAACAATGTACAATCCAACTATTCAAGTATGCATAGTTCAACTTGCATAGTGCAAGTACAATACTATATACATATTCCAGCTGTATGGTGTGATCAGTGTGGACATATAATAAAAACTTTGAAGCAGTATATGGTACCCATATGAAAACAGTGTAGCAGTCTATTTGTAGTGTAGTCAAAAGTAAGGTAAGGTCATGGGAGGGGGTGGCTAAGTGTGCAGTCCGATGACTGTCGGCACAAAGGAACATCTGAAGCGTTCCGTCTTGCACCTGGGGGTGATGAGCCTGTGGCTGTACCAGTAACTGGTTTACTGACCGTGGTATTACTGTGCTTGATTGGCCAGCCAACTTGTCTGACCTGAACCCCATAGAGAGACACCAGACCCAACAATACAGCCGAGCTGAAGGCCGCTATCAAAGCAGCCTGGGCTTCCTGAGCAAAACACCTCAGCAGTGCCACAGCCTGATTGCCTCCATACCACGCCGCACTGATGCAAAAGGAGCCGCGTCCAAGTATCATGCATAAATTAACATACTTTTCAGAAGGTCCAAATGTCTGTATTTATAAATTCTTTATTCTAATATTTTGAGATACTGTATTTTTGTAATCAAGATTAAAACAAAAAATCTTTTAAACTTTGTGTATAATGACTCTGAAATACTTTAAAGTTCCACTTTTTGAATAAAATTACGGGACAAAATGAACTTTTCTACAATATCCTAATTTTTTTCTGTATCCGTTCTGGTTTTTTTACTAACCATTCATCCTTGTGGTATAGGACTTGTGCCAGTTGGTGAATGCTGATGCCCCCTACTGGTTGGTGGGAATGACTGAGATGACTCGGACATTTGGGCTGGAACTTCTGGAGTCTGTTTTAAATGACTTCCCTAGAGTTTTTCTACACGTAAGTGCATACAAATGCATCCCGCTTAACCTAGTTTAAATGGCTCAAAGCATAGTTGTTTTGGCATTGCTTTTATTTATTTATTTATTTATTTATTTATTTATTTTTACGCTTGCTCTACATACAACATCAGTATTTTGTCCCATATGAGTGTGACTGCTCTTTGAATCCCTATGCCCTGTCCCACATCAGCATCAAGAGTTCAGTTTCCTGCTGAAGGAGCGTGTGTGTCCTCTGGTGATCAAGCTTTTCTCGCCCAACATCAAGTTCCGCCAGGGCAGCAGCAGTTGCGCCGCATCACCTGCCCCTGTGGAGAAACCCTACTTTCCCATCTGTATGCGCCTGCTGCGAGTTGTCTCCGTACTGATCAAGCACTTCTACAGCTTGCTGGTGAGAAACGTCTCTTCATTACACGTCCTACTAGCGGCTTTACTCCGTCCCTCCAGGATGTTGTGAAATTAATGCAAAACCATACAAACTCCGCAATGTTCCCAATTTTCAAACTTACAGTAGATTTTCAGCAGGTTTTGGTCATGTGACGTCGACACAGCGTGCATTCAGCCAACAAACATCTCATTTACCAACAAACATCACTGCGAAAGTCCTTTTTCATGCATTTTTCGAAGCGTTTTTGCCCATTCGCTTGCTGTACACCAGTAGAGATGCTCTGAAGCAGATTTCCTTGATTGCTCTTGGGCTTTGCCCTTGGGTCTCATCTTGATCTAAGAGCAACTGTATGTTGTTGTATAGGTGACCGAGTGTGAGATCTTCCTGTCTCTGCTGGTGAAGTTTCTGGATGGTGAGAAGCCTCAGTGGCTCAGAGCTGTGGCTGTGGAGTCGGTACACAGGCTTTGTGTGCAGCCACATTTACTGCGGTGAGCACCTACTCACAGAGGCCATGCTTTATGTCCCTGTGTTTCAAGTAGGATTTTTGTGATCATCATTTCTGCATGTCTACTCTGGGTCTCATGTGTTCGCTGTATGTGTCTCTGTGCTATGCGTAGGTCTTTTTGCCAGTCCTATGACATGAAGCAGCACTCCACCAAAGTATTCAGAGACATCGTCAATGCACTTGGTTCTTTCATCCAGTCTCTTTTCATTGTACCCAGCATAGGAAATGTTTCTGCTAACACACCTGCAGGTCTATCTCTTTCTCTCTCTCTCTCTGACACACACATACACTCACACGCACACATTGGAACTTTATAAGTCAAAATCTATTAGTGCATAATTCATAACCACTATAATTTCTTTCCTTATTTGTTTCTTCCTCTCTTTATTTCCTTCTTTCGTTTCTTGCGTGTGCTCTCTTCTTTCTGTTTCCTTCTTGCTTCCTCTCAGGTGGTTCAGTGTCAGGTGCCCAGGCTTCAGCTCAGGGAGGTCCAGGAGCAGCTGGTGGCCCTGGAGGTCTGAGCACCCAGGCTGCTTTTGAGTATCGTGGCATGTGGATCCCCCTAATGAGCGTCAGCGTGCAGGGCAGTGCCAAGGCCACCTAGTCAGTAACTTTCTCCTGGTAGCACTCACTCCTCACATTCAAAACACAGAAATCTTCACAATGTTTCAATTTCCAAATTGTCCTCTCAGAATCGTGTTTTATGTAACTGTGCTTAAAAGTTAACGAATACACTAAATCGGAATATGTGGCTTGGGATTTTCACTGAGCACCCCCTTGGTTCCTCTGCACCAGTCTGGAGATGTTGGATAAAGTGGAACCACCTTCCATCCCTGAGGGCTACGCAATGTCTGTGGCATTTAGTGCCCTGCTCGACCTCGTGCGAAGCATCACCTCTATTATTGAGAAGGAGCTGGCCAAGGAGGAAGAGAGAGCTGCTGCCAGAGAAGAGGCGGAGCTTAGTCTCCCTCCACAGAGTGAAGAAAGTCCCCAGGAACCACGTAAGTGCTAATACCTTATGCAAGACATTTTAAATTAGTACGAAAGCTGTTTAGTCGTACGCTTTATAAAGAATCAGACTTTTGTTTTGGTAACCCTGATTCCCGAGGACCAGTGCTCACCTTTCAAGTGCCGCTGATATTTCTAACAAGTGTCACGCAATTACAAAATGGCATTTGAGACTGTCTACTGATCCCCATCTTCTGATTGAAGGTGCCCGAACGGAACCGGTTTTGTTGTCCAAGTACCAGTTATTTCACTGTAAAAACATATCTAATGGTTTGCGATTAGACACAGTCTTAAAGTCTTTCAAATAACTCAAATTTAACAACTACATATTTATTTTTAGAATGATGTCTATTTAGTGCACACGTCTGACAACTGTGTTTATATTTGATCGGAACTGAGGTGCCATTATAAATGTGCATATGTTACAGAACCCCACCAAGTGTGGGAAGAGATGGTGAGCGCGTGCTGGTGTGGTCTGCTAGCAGCTCTTTCTCTCCTCCTAGACGCAAGGTAAGAGGAGCCTTCTTGCAAATACTATTGAGTCAGACTTCCTGAGCACACATGATCCAATATTGAGGAAATATTTTTCTACCATATATACGTGTGTGTGTGTTTGTGTGTGTGTGGGGGGGGTAAAGTACTGATGAGACAGCCACAGAGAACATCCTTAAGGCCGAATTGACTATGGCGTCTTTGTGTGGTCGTCTCGGCCTTGTGACCCCTCGAGACGCCTTCATCACTGCTATCTGTAAAGCCTCACTTCCCCCACACTACGCTCTTACGGTACTCTGCAGCACCGCAGCTAGCCTCTCCAACAAAAGTGAGTCATTCTGTATGAGTTAGTCGGTATTCACATGCCAGTGGGTGTTTGGAGCCTTTTGGAATGCGTATGGTATGTGGGTGTGTGTGTTGCAGCATACTCTATCCAAGGCCAGAATGTGCAGATCATTAGTCCATCCAGTGAGTCTCATCAGCAGGTAGTGGCGGTGGGACAACCACTCAGTTCACAGCCCCAGGGCACTGTGGTGGTAAGACAAAAATACTACCAAATGGTTTTTTAAATTTTTTTTATTCAATGCCTATAAAATACAGAGGGCTGATTTTTATGGATTTGAATGGTTATCCTTTTTTTTCCACCATAATTTAAGTGACTTTCTCTTTATTTCAGCTTACAGCCAAAAACATCCAGTGTATGCGGACTCTGTTGAATCTAGCTCATTGCCATGGGGCTGTGTTGGGAACCTCTTGGCAGCTAGTGCTTGCTACCCTGCAGGTAATAACACACCCATTTGCACATCCGTCTCTCTAGCCAGTTCTCTGATACAGCTGGCATGTATCCCTGGAGCAAATTGTACTGCACCTCATTATTCTCTATCAAAAAGCAGAAAAATTGCAGAAATTCGAATGCTATATATGCATACACAACAAACAGTTTGTTCATTAACCTCAAGGCTCTTGCATTTCATTTTACAGAACACATTCATTATTTATGCAAAAATAACAACTGCCGTATGCGCACTAAAACTCGTAGTTTAATGCCTCAGGGCTAAGAGCCATGGTGACCTTGGAACAATGCTGCGATGAATAAGTATATATATGCATTTGTTCAGTACAAATGTCTCCTTCCTCTGTTTTTCTCAGCACCTGGTATGGATTTTGGGTCTGAAGCCAGGGGTTGGTGGAGCGCTGAAGCCTGGGAGAGCAGTGGAGGGTACCAGCACTGTATGTTTAATCACCTTTCGCCAAATCCATCTTTTTGCACGCAGATAAACACCTAACCAGTATTTGTTTCTTCCACAGGTTCTAACAACTGCTGTAATGACAGGCCTTCCAGTCATCTCCAACATCCTCTCCAGACTCTTTGAAAGCTCCCAGTAAGTTCTGCATCATGTTGCTCATCACTCATGGTGCACTGTAGGATTAGTACTGTATTATATGTTTTGTGCATCATGCAGGTACCTGGATGATGTCTCTCTTCATCATCTGATCAATGCCTTGTGTTCCCTGTCCATGGAAGCTATGGAGATGGCTTACGGCAATAACAAGGTTTGTCTACAGTAAAGTCCAAAACTAAGTGCTAATTGGATTAATACCAAGAGGAGCATGCTGATCGAGTCACTATGAGGTGGTATCATTAATCCGTTATCGTCATATTCATGGCAAATACATGCGTCTATGCATAATAATTACCATATTGTCACAACTTGTTGGTTACTAGAATTTTGACTTTGATACCAATAGCATAGTATCGTATTAGTATCAAACATGTTTTGATATTAAAGTTGGCCAAAAAGTTGCTTTACTATTTATCAGGTCTGAACACTCATTATCTGTTTATTGGAATTGATTATTAATTAAAAATATGCATGCATGTTTAAATTAGAAATTAAAGACATTGCTTTAAGAGCAATAATGTGTGTTTATTAATAATAAATACTTTAATAGTTTTAATTGGTGTGTATTTACACGACACAAGTTTGCAGGTTTCTAATGTTTCGTTTTTTTTTCTTGTCTGGTCGTCAGGAGCCATCTCTGTTCGCAGTAGCTAAGCTGTTGGAGACGGGCCTGGTGAATATGGACCGCATAGAAATCTTATGGAGACCTCTTACTGCACACCTTTTAGAGGTAGCTGGAGGAAGCCACTAGGGCTGAAAACTTAGCAATATAGCTCCTCTATGGTTATGGACTAATGGATCAGTTCTGACTGTGGACACTCCAGAAATCTGGGACTCTTCAAGAGAATGGGTGAAAAACGATGTGTAAAACATTACATGCAAACATTTCAAAATTTCCATTCAGACATTTGGTGAAACTACATAGAGTAACAAGAATCATTCACATAAGAAATATATTTAATAATAGTATTCAAGCACAAATATGAGGTGCATAAGTGTAACTCATAATTATTTATATTCAGAAGTAGTGTTGGCTCATTTTCATGAATGGTAGCAATTCTGGAGTTGAGTGTAGTACAAGGACGCTGTTGTGTTAGGCCACACAGCCCCTCATCGTCTTAATCTATTCTCTGCTTGTAGTGTAGTCTCATGTGCCTTTCTCTAACCAAAACACCCTCTCTAGTCTTGTGTTCTAAGACAGAATATTTGTTTTCGTGTTGTACCTTTCATATTTTTCTGTTTTTCTGTTTGCCTGTTTCTCTCTGTCTGTTGCTGTCTCATCTCTCTCTCTGTCTTCTTGCATCATGTCTATATTGCAGAAGGTAAGTTCCTGATCTCCTTTTTCACTTGTGCATCATTCTTGAATGTTTCTTTTAATGTAAACAATTCTGGGTGTTTTTTTTTTTTTTTTTTTTTTTGTGGTGCGTTTAATTTCAGAAAATCTGCTTAGCTCTGTTTGTTCCCCAAAAATGAAACCATCCAAGCTAATCACATTGTGAATCAAGTGAATGGGCCAAACCAATATTGCTGTAAAATAACATAGCCAAGAAATGTTGGCTTTGGCTGTTTAACTGCAACCTCAGTACTTGTGAAATATTAATCACATGAATCAGCCAATCCATACAAACCGCAAGTCCAGTCTGCTTGTTTGTTTTTCCTGAGTAGTGGGTGTCTCTTGATCTGTAGGGTACTTGGGGTAACACTGCTCCTCTATGCTTGTTTTTTTCTTGAATGCAGGGTCAAACTTATTATTCTTTGAGTGGGTTTAATTTTGTGGCAATATTTTTATCGAAAGCTTTTATATTAGCTGACATTTTAAGCCATACTAGATTACGCTCTGCATGTTTTTTTTTCCCCTATCAATATTGTATTGCCTGCACTTTGATTGTTTCTGTGTTTTGTTCCATGTTTAGTTCTTTTTGTACTGATTGTTTGCATTACATACATGAGTGTATATTTTACTGGTGTACCATAACATTATATACACATGTACCATACAATTTGAATGCACTAGAGTTTCAACGGATATGTCTTTCTTATCATTTTGTTTCTGTCAGGTCTCCCAGCATCCAAACACGCGTATGAGGGAGTGGGGAGCTGAGGCAGTCACGTCTCTGATCAAAGCTGGCCTTGCCTACAAACATAACCCTCCACTCTCACAGAACCAGGTATCTACACCTTCATGGAAAATAACTTGCTATTCATATTCTCCCCCTGTTGATATCTGCAGCGAGATGACAGCGATAAAACCAACATAAAGTGTCTTGCTAAGGTTGTTGTCACCATGAGTCACAAAAACAGGTTCACTGTGCCTTGGCATAGAGTCTACAAGTCTCCTGGAAGAATACTAGAATGATCAACACTGTTCTTCCAAAAGATATTCCCCCAGTTGTTGTTTTTTTTTATGATGGTGATGAGAGCGCTGTCTAAAACACGTCAATCTAAAGGTGTTCACTTCAGTTGAGATCTGGTGACTGTCAAGGCCATAACATAGGATTTGCATCATTTTCAAGTTCATCATACCATGCGGTGGTGCATTATCATTCTGGAAGAGCCTATTCCCATCAGAATATAAATGTTTCATCTGAGGATAGTGGCACCTTTTCACTGGCTGTAAATACCATGATCGGAATTTACAGTGGTGCTTGAAAGTTTGTGAACCTTTTTTGAATTTTCTATATATCTGCATAAATATGACCTAAAACATCATCAGATTTTCATACAAGTCCTAAAAGTAGATCAAGAGAATTAAACCAAATTAAACAGATGAGACAAAAATATTATACTTGCTCATTTATTTACTGAATGATTCAATATTACAAATCTTTGAGTGGCAAAAGTATGTCACTTCTGTAAGTCGCTCTGGGTAAGAGCGTCTGCCAAATGCCGTAAATGTATATAAGCCTGTAGGATTAGGAGTTTATTTGAATTTGAAATTAGATACAGGTGTTTTCAATCAATGGGATGACAAAGGAACCCAGGGTAAATTTTAAGCAACTAAAGGCTGCTCTCACATTGGCTAATGTCATGAGTCCACCAGCAGGAGAACACCGAACAACAATGGTGTGCATGGCAGGGTTACAAGGAGAAATCCACTGCTTTCCAAAAACAATATCACTGCCTTTCTGTAGTTCATAGATCACGTGGACAAGTTATGTTTGGAGAAAGGAAAACCTTGCATTCCATCATGTGAACCTTATCGCATCTGTGAAACATGGTAGTAGTAGTATCATGGTTTTGGCCTGTTTTGATGCATTTGGGACTTGCCATCATTGATGGAACAATGAATTCTGAATTATACCGGCGAATTCTGAAGGAAAATGTCAGGACATCTGTCCATGATCTGAATCGCAACAGAAAGTGGGTCATGCATCAGGACAATGACAAGTTGTTCTATCAGACAATGGTTAAATCCGAATAAAGTTAATGTTTTGAATGGCCAAGTCAAATCCCTGACCTTAATCTAATAGAAATGTTGTGGAAGAAGCAGAAGAAAGCACTTCATGTGAGGAAACCTGACAACATCACAGAGTTGAAGCTGTTCTATGCAGAGGAACGGGATAAAATTCCTCCAAGCCGATGTGCAGGACTGATCAACAGTTACTGGAAACATCTAGTTGCAGTTATTGCTGCACAAGGGGATCACACCAGACACTGACAGAAAAGGTTCTCATACTTTTGCCACTCACAGATTCGTAATATTGGCCCATTTTCCTAAACTATAATATTTGAGTCTCATTTGTTTAATTTGGTTCTCTTTATCTACTTTTAGGACTTGTGTGAAAATCTGATGTTGTTGTAGGTCATATTCATGCAGAAAACTCTAAAGGGTTCACAAATGTTCAAAATTAAAATAGAATAACAAATGACACAAACGGGGGGTGCAGGGGATATTGAAGTATGTAGCCTACATAAAAACATGGGATTTAAAATAGAAAATTGCAATAATTCACTCCTACGGTATACGGTTGGCATATAATAATGCATAATACATTTATCTAGCAGCTAGCACTGTTATGAAGTTAATATGTACTGATGTATTGCTAACTATCCAACATCAGGTAGCTAATATTGTAAAGAATGTATTACTTAGTTTGACAAATACTGTCTATGATACTAAACTATGAGTGAGTATGTAGTAATCTTGGGTTTGTTTTTTTTTAAACGAGAAACATTTAACTCTCTCCATTTGCATATTTTAAATTAGTTGTGTTAGTTTATTACTTAAAGTTGTACAGTCACATTCTGTCTAGTCACACAAGATGAAATGTCTCATGCACAGCCTCAGATCAGATCCACAAATTCTACGTTTGTGATTTTGCTTGGGCCCGTGCGTCTCTCCAGTGGAAATGAATCATCTGTTGTTTAGCATAAGCAGTGAAATAGGGATATAATCCTGATCAGTCAGAATAACTGATCATATCACTTTTACTAGTGAGTAGCGTCCACCTGGATGATGCGACGGCAGTCATAGTGCGCCAGAACGCCCACCACACACCAGCTATTAGTGGAGAGGAGAGAGAGTGGTGTAGCCAATTCAGAGGTGGGGGTTTATTTAGGGGCCATGATGGTTAAGGGCCAATGGGGAAATTTCACCAGGACACCTGGGTTATACCCCTACTCTTCTGTGATAAGTGTCCTGGGCTTTTTAATAACTACAGAGAGTCAGGACCTCGGTTAAACATCTCATTTGAAAGATGGCACTGTTTTTACACTATAGTGTCACTGTCACTATACTGGGGCATTAGGCCCCACTCAGACCACGGGATGAGTGCCCCCTGCTGGCTTCACTAATACCACTTCCAGCTGCACCCTTAGTTTTCCCCATGTCTCCCATCCAGGTACTGTCCAGGCCCTACCCTGCTTAGCTTGTGGTTTAGCTTATGGCTAAATGCAAATGTCCCTGATTTGTTTAAAATAGCTTCTGCTATTTGTGGCTCGATAATGAACATTTTTTTATAGTCACTGGGTCAACTGGGCCTGCTCAGCATTTTTATACATGCCACTGTGCTCGGTAGGATGTGTTTAATCATCTACCTGTTTGTAAGCATTTTGTGTTGTTACATTTATCCCCTTGTTTATTCAGGCTTTTCCTTTAATTTATCATTTGTTTGTGTCTTGAAGTATGAAATGAATAAAATATGCAAACAGAAATGCAGAAAGTGCATATCATATGTCATAAACCAACTAGGACTCTGTGTGAGCTTTAACCTAATGTATATTAAATAGTATTTGCATTTTCTTTCATAGTTTATGGATGCCTTCATCTAGTAACATTATGTTCACAGAGACTGCAGCTCCTGTTACTGAACCCTCTGAAGGAGCTTTCTAACATCCTACACCCTGATATCAGGCAGAAGCAGCTTGAGTGTGTGCTGCAGATTTTGCAGAGTCAAGGAGACAGCCTTGGCCCAGGCTGGCCTCTAGTGCTGGGGGTCATTGGAGCCATTCGCAATGATCAAGGGTGAGACACACACTCACACACACTCACAGTCTACTGTATTAGGTACACCTATACAACTACACATTCTTGCAGTTATCTAATCAGCCAGTCATGTGGTGGCAGCGCAGTGCATAAAAAAATCATACTGATACAGATCAAGAGCTTCAGATAATGTTCACATCAAACATCAGAATGAAGAAAAAGGGTCATCTCTCTGACTGTAACCATGGTATGGTTGTTGGGTGAGATGGACTGGTATTTCAAAAACTGCTAATCTCCTGAGTATTTCCTCTGTAGAGTTTATACAGAATGGTGTGGGGGAAAAAACATTGCATGAGTGACAGCTCTGTGGGTGGACATGCCTTTGAAAAGAGAGGTCAGAGAAAAATGGCTAGATTGGTTTGAGCTGCCAGGTAGGATATAGTAACTCATAGTGAACATTCTTTGCAACTGTGTTAAGCAGAAAACATCTCAGGACATACAAAACATCAGACCTTGAGGTGGATGTGCTACAACAGCAGAAGACCACATCAGGTTCCTCTTCTGTCACTCTTCTGAACACAGAAATCTGAGGCAACTTTATCAGCTTTTTGAGGCTATCCGAGGCAGCTCAGACCTGTCTGGTCATTCTCCTTTGATGGCTCTCATCAACAAGGTGTTTCAGCCTGCAGAAACCCTTCACGCACAGGAAGTTTTTATTTCTTTCCACACCATTCTGTGTAAACTCGAGACTGTTTTGTGTAAAAATCCCAGGAGATCAACAGTTTCTGAAATGCTCATAATAGCCAACCTTGCACCTACAACCATGCCACGGCTAAGGTCACAGAGATCACCCTTTTTTATTCTGATGTTTGATGTGAACATTGACTGAAGCTCTTGCCCTGTATCTGTATGATTGTGTATGCACTGCGCTGCTGCCACATGATTTGTTGATTACATAACTGCATGAATGTGCAGGTGTACAGATGATCCTGATAAAGTGGATGGTGAGTGTATCTCCTTAAAGAGAAGTCTGCACAAATGTTTCTAGCAACAAGTTTATTCCGTACATGTGTGATGCATGTGTTAATGCTTTCCATTTGCTTTGGTTTCTAGTGAATCCTTGATCAGAACAGCCTTCCAGTGCCTGCAACTGGTGGTGACAGACTTCCTTCCCACTATGCCTTGCACGTGCCTCCAGATCGTTGTTGACGTAGCTGGCAGCTTTGGTCTTCAAAACCAGGAACTGAACATCAGCCTGACTTCTATAGGCCTTCTGGTGAGAGTACTTCTACCATCTACTATGTTTATACACTGACTTCTAAAAACCGCTCACAAAATCATATTTTTGGAACAAAAACATTTCAAGTTTATTCGAATAGATGCGTAACATGTTCTACACCTCTCCTTTATCCTTTTTTAGTGGAACATCTCAGACTATTTCTTCCAAAGGGGAGAGAAAATTACAGAGGAGCTGGAGAGGGAGGAAGCCATTCTGATCAAACAGGCCCGTGAAAAAGGGGAGCCTCTGAATAGACCCTTCCATCCTGCTCCACCGTTTGACTGTCTGTGGTTGTGTCTTTACGCCAAACTGGGAGAGCTGTGTGTGGATCCTCGGCCAGCTGTCAGAAAAAGTGCTGGCCAAACAATGTTTTCAACAATCGCTGCCCACGGAACCCTGCTACAGCAACCCACATGGCACATAGTAGTGTGGAAGGTACCCTGTTGACACTCTGATGGAATGTTACTTGTTACTCTTGTAAAGCGTTGTTATGGTTTTGAAAGGTTTTGCAGCAGCAAGTCTGATATGGACACATTGTATAGTATTTTATTTTGTAATTTTCTTTCTATAGTCTTAACTTTGAGACTATGGCTGAGAACCGCTGTATAATACATGGTGCAAGGTTTATTGTGACTAGTCTGTTGTTTATTAGTGTTCATAGTCGGTTCATATTTAAAAGACTTTTAGTATTACACTAATTATACAATAATGTTTTAACATTAGAAAAGTCTTACAAACTACACTACCGGTCAAAGGTTTAGAGACTCATTCTTTATTAATTTATTTTTGTCCACATTTTAGAATAATAATAATATCATTAAATCAAAACTCTGAAGAACACAAATGGAACTATAGGAATTGTGTTTGATTAAAAAAATCCTAATAAATCAAAATAATTTAATATTTTTGCATCTACAAAGTAGACGTGCTTTTTGTCTAGAATTTCTAGAAATGAATTCTTGGCATTTTCTCTCAACTGATTTCTTGAGGAATTTCCCTGAGATGCTTTTTAAACGGTATTAAAGGAGTTCATACCGACACTGGACACTTATCGTCTGCTTTTCGGAATATTTCACTCAGAGTTGTCCGTTTAAAAAAAACATGAGTTTTCTAATGAAAGATGTCGGCACGATTATATTTATGTCTGCAACACCGATTTCAAACATTTAATCACACACCTTCAGATCAAAAGATTTTTAAGATCACGAGAAACATTTCAGTCTAGAACTTTTGACTGGTGGTGTATATCTGAGAATTTACCTTTGCCGTACTATGCTGTAACTTGCAGGTGCTTTTCCACTTACTGGACTGCGTGAGAAAGTCATCCACCACCGCTGATAAGGAGAAGATCGAATCAGGGGGCGGAAACATCCTTATTCACCATTCACGTGACACTGCAGAGAAGCAGTGGGCGGAGACCTGGGTCCTGACCTTGGCTGGTGTAGCACGAATTTTTAACACCAGGAGATACCTGCTGCAGCAACTTGGTGAGAACTGAGCAGAAGTTTCTTTGACACAGAAATACAAAAATATATCAATTCAATCTTGCTATCCAAGAGACAATGTCTGGAAAATTGGCATTTAAGTGGAGTTTGGGTGATTGTTTCAAATATTAGAGCATTTTTTTTTTTTTGCACAAATATGACTGACCACTGCAGAGACTTTGCCTTCTTCCGTCATGCATGTACAAAACCAACCTGTACAGAAATTCTGAAAGCAAGTATGGTGTCAAGAGTAATGAAATGAAATGTACATATGGCTCTGAAGAGTAAATAAGCAGCAGTAGACTTAACCAAATAAATATTTGAAATGACCTCCACTTTCTTTTAAAACCAGTTCTTTTAGGTATACTGTCTTGCAAATTTAGGAAAGTAAGGAAATTACTTTTTTTTTTTAAATGTATAAAAAAAATTTAAAGTATCTTGGAGAACATGCCACATTTTCTATTATATGTGGACACCTGACCATCACATACGTGCTTGTTGAACATCCCATTCCAGATTTAGTCCCTACGTTGCTGTTATAATAATTTTCACTCTTCTGGGAAGGCTTTTAATAGATTTTGGAGCGTGGATGTGGGGTTTGTGTTTATTCAGCTGTAAAAGCATTAGTGAGGTCAGACATTGATGTCTGGTGTGCAGTCAGTGTTCCAGTTCATCCCAGAGGTGTTCAGTGGGGTTGAGCTCAGGGCTCTGTGTAGGACACTCAGATGGGGAAGGCCCACATAAGGCTGTGATGGTCAGATGTCTGCAATTTTGGGTAGGGGAAATGAACAGTTGGAAATATTAAATGTGCTCTTTTCTCCTGACGCCGTAAACATCTATACAAGATCTAACCTTTTGTATGAAAAATTGAGTGCACAGTACTATACATTCACAAAGATTTCTGATGCAGCTCTAAATTAAACAGCATTTATGACTATCATATTTCTCAGATTAGCGACGAGAATGAGCACAGTCACTGTTCTTTTAGGTTTTTCTATGCCGGTTTATTGAATTTATATTCTTGTGGCTAATTTTTTCCAAAAAAATACACTCATGTAGGTGATTTCTTCAAAGCATGGGAGGTGCTATTGGACCACATCCAGTCTGCAGCTCTCAGCAAAAATAATGAAGTCTCTCTGGCTGCTCTCAAGAGTTTCCAGGAAATTCTCCAGCTAGTGACACCGGTTAAAGATGTGGAAAAACCTGACTCTTTGGGTTCTGTGGACCTTCCACCTGTCCCCATGGTGGACTGTCTCACATCCTCAGGCCCCGGCAGACCCCTGACTCGTTCAGACTCTCTAGCAGATCGGCTAGCTCAGCGTTACAATGCCCAGCCTCAGCCTCCTCTTCCTGGGGAAGAGTTGGACGATTCTGCACTGTGGTGGTCAGCTTGGAGCACATGGTACCGAACGGGTACAGAGTGCACACGACCTCCAAATGGCGGTGCGGATAAACTGGCATTTGTGCCCAGTCAGCCATTTCTGACGGCGTTGATCCAGATCTTCCCTGCCCTGTACCAGCACATAGCAGGTGGCTTTAGCATGGAGGACCTGCGTAAGCTGGGCGTTATCCTGCACGGAGCAGTATCTGTACCCATCAGCTCAGACGCTTCACCGTTCATTCTGCCTTCCTATACAGAGGCAGTGCTCACCAGTCTGCAGGAGGCTGTTCTCACAGCGCTCGATGTGCTACAGAAGGTGAGGATTGTGATGCCGATATCTTGCCACAAAGATTAGAAATTTTCTTTTTCTTTCCATTGCATAGATATGGATGGATATTAATTGTGACCATTGCACATCTTACTACAGTGAGTAGAGAAGTACATGCGTGCGTGTGCATGTATTTAGCCCTTGGTGAGGACCAAAAAGGACCAGATGTCCTCACAAGGATAAATTAAACATCAATGGACCTTCCAGTCAATGGGTCCTCACAAAAAATAAGATTGCAAAAGATACAGCTTTTTGAAAAAATAAAAGAGCCAAAAATATTTCATGCTAGTTACTGGAGTTAAGGATAGCTGTAGATAAAGTGTTATTTACTATTCCATTATATCAATGGACAAAAACCTGTATAAACATGCGTGCACATGTACATTTGTGTGTCATATTTTCGCAGGCAATTTGCGTGGGCCCTGAGACGCTGCAGGTGATGTACCCTGCCATTTTTGAGCAGCTCCTGCAGTTTGTTGAATTCTCTTGCAAGCCACCGCAGTATGGCAAAATGGAAACCAAGCATGTGGCTAATGCTAAATATAACCAGGTTAGTGTATTGTCCCCACACCATATAATTTACTCTGCAATAATCTTGCACAGAATAATTCCTATTACTTTTAATGGCATGAATAAGGATTTCTTTAAAGCTGTTTTGTGATAAAACAATAAAAGCGCTATATGAATAAAAATGAATCGAATCAATATGAAAGAACCAACCCATTTCGACATTTCTTACTAATGTTTTGTCAAATGATTAGCTTTCTTTTTACATGAACTAAGATATTTCGGTTGGGATTGGTTAAATATTGAGCATTTACAGTATTTTTTATGTATTCATATAGTGGCTTGTGAATGTACGGAGGCCCTACGGGGGTATGGGGATGGCAAAAATATGAGATGGGAGGAAAGTTCATATTTTAGTGCTTTTGCTTTCGCTCGCAAAACTTTCGTGTTCCTTTGAGAAACACTGTGTTCTGTCGTGTGTGTGTTCTTTCAGATTGTTTTTGTGTTCTCTTGCAAAAAATCGAACTATCTCAATGGAACACACAAGCATTGAAATATAAATTTTCCTCGCATCTCAGATTTTTTCCCCCGTCACCTTAGGGGCTCCGTATGAATTGCGTTTGAATGTGGTTGATCATTTCTAATGGAATTGGGGTAATGATTGGGACATTTTTCTTTGTACTTCTCCGTACGACTTTGCACTTTAAAATCCTTTCTCAGGACGTCATCATTGTTAAGGAAGCAGAGTTTCGTCATCTCAATCGCTCTCTTGTTTGATCCCTTTCTCCTCTTTCTCTTCTACACCCTTTTCAACTCACTTCTGTTCTTTTTACACAGTCACTCATAATCTTGGCCCTGATTATTTCCTCCCTCGTTTACTTCATTTACCTTACTGTAAGGCTGTGGTTTTCACAATACTTTGATCATTTCAGTCTGCAGTGTTGTGTCATTAATCTTTGCTGCCATGTGAAACGGGTAATATTTGACCACTCTTCTCTCATTCTGTTTTTTTGTTTTGTTTTGTTTTTTTGTAATTGTCATATGGATCCACTATAGATCCAACTGTTTGCACCGGTGAGTTTCTACCACCCCTCTTTGTCCCCTTTCAGCATAATGAAGTTCACTGGCAAAACTTGTGACGTACAAGACTACTTCCTCTTGTCTTTTTGCCTCATTGCCATAGTTTACACTCACCTTTATGTTCTGCTTTACTTTACCAACATTGTTTTGTTTTTGTTTTTACTTGTGTGTGCAGCCTAAACTAAGTATTTTTAGTCAGTTGCTGTACAGCTTTATCCCACTGTAGGGCAATGTATTATAAAGTTTTGATTTTATGTATGTTTGTGTGTGTCTGTCTATATGCTTTGCTTTAATTAATGTCAGGCTTTTTATTTGGTTTTGCTATCGGATTCAATGCACAAAAATGCCTTTTGTATTTGTTTGTTTTTGTTTGTTTATTATATTTCTGTCTCTGTCTTTCTATAGGCTGAGTGGGTTGCCTTAAATTATGTGCCGTTTGCTGAGAGGTCTCTTGAGGTGGTGGTAGACCTGTATCAAAAAACTGCTTGTCACAAGGCTGTGATCACTGAGAAAGTTTTAGAGGACATCATTAAGGTAATTATGTTTATTTCTGCACCAATTATCACACGGTCTCTCACGGCTTACGTGTTACACCTGCTTACAGCTGTTTCTGGTGTCCGCAAACTTTTGGCCATATTGTGTGTGTGTGTGTGTGTGTGTGTAATTGTTGCTGTAGACTCTGACGATGCCTTTAGGCCTGAAGTACGCATGTCCTGCTGAAAGCACGTGGAAGCTGTCGGTCTCCTCTCTGCTCAAAGTTCTTTCCATCGGCCTTCCAGTTGCCCGGCAACATGCTTCCTCGGGCAAATTTGACACCATGTGGCCCGAGCTGGCAAATGCCTTTGAGGAATTCCTTTTCACTAAAAGGTATGTGTGCAGCTATTGTGTAGCTTACATACAGCAAAGCATGCATTAGTGGTTACCGCATTTGCCTCGCACCTCAAGGGTTGGGGGTTCGAATCCTGCCTCCACCCTTTGTGCGCTTAGTTTGCATGCTCTCCCCATGATTCGCGGTTTTCCTGTGGGAACGCCGATTTCCCTCCCCCAGTCCCAAGACACACGTTGTAGCCTGACTGGCATTTCCAAATTGTCTTTAGTGTGTGAATGTGTGTGTGATTTTGAACTGCGTTGGGTTGGCAGCCTGTAGGGGTTTCGCCCTCCTTGTCCCCAAGCTCCCTGGAATAGTCTCCAGGCTCCTCGGTGACCAGGTGTAGGATAAGCAGTATGGAAACTGGATGGATAACATGACAATCATTTTTGTCTACAGTCCACCACCTGATAACCTGTCCATTCAAGAGTTCCAGAAAAATGAAGACATTGATGTTGAGGTAAGATTTTACCTTTCAGTTTCCAGTCTGAAAAAAATATTATATTTAAATATTATAAATTTAAAAAATAGCTTTTTCAATCATTCAACAGAAATATCAATAGATGATATTCTTCTGTGGAAAAATTAAGTACAGCCTTGGCCTCAGAAGCTAGTATTGCCCCCTTTAGCAGAAATAACTTCTTGTAGGCGTTTTGCATAATTGTCCATCAGTCTCTGATATCAGCTTGCTGGAATTTTAGACCACTCTTCCATGCAATATTTATTGCATGTATGGCCCGTTTCAAGCCCCTCCACAACATTTCAATGGGATTCAAATCCAGGCTTTGACTAGGCCATTCCATAACCCTCCATTTCTTCTTTTTGAGCCATTCCTTGGTGGATTTGCTAGTGTGCTTAGGGTCACTATCCTGCTGAAAATTCCACATTCGGTTCAACTTAAATTTTCAGACAGATGGCCTCACATTATCTTCAAGCACTCTTTGATGTGATTGCAGAATTCATAGTTGAATCAATGAATGCAAGCTGTCTAGTTCCTGATGCAATGAAGCAACCCCAAACCATAACATTTCCACCACCGTGCTTCACAGTTGGTATGAGGTGCTTCTCCTGAAAAGCTGTCTTTGCTCTGACATGTCTGCTGTTATTATGGTCAAACATCGCTATCTTTGATTCATCTGTCCAGAGCACATTATTCTAGAAGACCTTTGCCTATATGCTTATTGGCAAACTGTAATCCTGCAAAGGCTTTTTCCTGGCACGCCTCCCATGCAGGTCAAATTTGTGCAGTCTCTTTCTGATTGTAGAAGCATGCACTTTGACAGCATCTGTTGCAAGAGTTACTAGCAGATCCTGTGATGAAATTTTGGGGGTTCTTGGAGACTTCTTTTCACATCAGATGGTCTGCTCTTGGGCTGAATTTGCTGGGATGGCCAGTCCTGTCATTTGAAATCTGTGCTATTTCTAGATGATTTTCCTTACAGTGGAATGATGTTTTATATAATTTGGAGATATTTTGAAATCCTTTGCCAAACTCATAAGTATCCACAACCTTTTTTCTGAAGGCCTTACAGAACTCTTTAGATCTTGGCATGATGACACCACACACCTCAATAACAAAGGAATCACCAGACACTAGATACGGGAGGGGTATAAATAAGTCAGGTTCCACCTGCAATCCCTAAGCAGGTTCTAATCACTGGCATCCAGTCTTCTATACCTGATTCTAATTTTGTGGTTTTGAAGCTGTGATAAATGTGGGCGTGTACTTACTTTTTTCAGGTGACTGATCTGTTTTTTGGGGTTTTTTTGTTCATTTAAATTGTGAAAATTACTACAAAATGTCAATTGTATGTGCTATTTGATAGTGTATCACTTTTATTAATAGGCACTGTTTCAAAGTGGATCAAATGTTTGCTTGTTCAAATATGTAAAAAATATAATAATAATAATTGCCATGGGGTGTACATATTTTTTTAGATGGATAGATAGATAAAGATGTTTTGCATCTGAGAAGTTTAATAAGGTTCTTGTTTGATTGATTTTTGTGTCGTTTTGTGTGTTTTGTCCACTAGGTGGTGCAGTTGATCAGTACAGACATTTTGCCATATGCCAATTTCCTCCCGAAAGAGTTTGTCAGTCAGATCATGGCCATGCTCAACAGAGGGTCTATCCATTCTCAGCCCTCTTCCTTTACAGGTAGAGGATACATTAGGCACAGTGTTTGGAATACATTTATCTATCTATGTGTGCTATATAGTTTGAATAGCGTAAAGTATCAAGCCATTTTCAATGGCAGTTATTAATGTCATTTATTTGCTGTTTTATTACCGTTATACAGTGTACTTTAAAATAATATAAATTGGACACCAAGGGGCATTTTCTATGTTAACATTATACTAACATTGACATTTTAAATATGATAACATGATATTTAATGTTTAATATATGTGACTGCCAGGAACATGGTATTGTATTATAAAAACTAAAGTGTGGCAGTGATTTTGCAACTCTGCAGTTTCATCAGAAGTAGTAGCCTGTTTAACGGGTCTGTGGTAATGCTGCTATTGTTTAATATCTTAATATCTTTGTTTATTGCTATGTACGATGTAGTGAAATCCTCTCATGTTGTGGTGCTTATAGAAGCAGAGATTGATATCCGTATGCGAGAAGAGTTCTCTAAGGTGTGTTTCGAGACACTCTTACAGTTCTCCTTCAGTAACAAAGTGAGCACACCACAGGAAGGCTACATCTCCCGCATGGCCCTCTCAGTGCTGCTGCACAGAGCTCAGGACGTGCTGCGCCGATACGTAGAAGATGAGAGGCTTAGCGGCCGCTGCCCACTCCCCAGGTCATTCTACACAAACAGACATACACACACACACAGAGAAATATGCACCGGAGTCCTGTGATGACTTTAAAAGAGACTCTTGAACCATAACGATAAGTCTTCTCACTGGCTTCCATTATCTTTTTTTTTATCTTAAATTTACAGTGGTGCTTGAAAGTTTGTGAACCCTTTAGAATTTTATCTGCATAAATATGATCTAAATTATAATCTGATTTTAACATGAGTCCTAAAAGTAGACCCAGAGAACCCAATTAAACAAATGAGATAAAAATATTATACCTGGTCATTTTTTTTATTGAGGAAAATGATCTAATATTAAAAATCTGTGAGTGGAAAAAGTAAGTGAACTGCTACGATTAGCAGTTAATTTGAAGGTCAGATTAGATTCAGGTGTTTTCTGTCATCCCAATGACTGAAATCAGGTGTGAGTGTGCAGAGAACAGGGATCTATCAAAGTCTGGCCATCACAACTCATGTTTGTGGAAGTGTATCATGGCACGAACAAATGAGATTTCTGAGGACACCAGAGAAAGAGCTGTTGATGCTCATCAGGCAGGAAAAGGTAACGAAAGCATTTGGACTCAAGACCAATGTTACTCTCCCCAGGAGTGGTCAACTATCAAAGATCACTCCAAGAGCAAGACATATTATAGTCTGCAAGGTCACAAAGGAAACCAGAGTAACTTCTAAACAACTAAAGGCCTCTCTCACATTGGCTAATGTTCATGAGTCCATCAGGAGAACACTGTTCAACGATGATGTGCATGGCCGGGTTACAAGTAGAAAGCCACTGCTCTCGAAACAGAACATTGCTCATGTGGACAAGTCAGAGGTCTATTGGAAAAATGTTTTATGGACAGATGAGACCAAAATATAACTTTTTGGTTTAAATGAGAAGTGTTGTGTTTGGAGAAAGGAAAACACAGCATTCCAGCATGAGAACCTTATACCATCTGTGAAATTTGGTGTTAGCAGTATCATGGTTTGGGCCTGTTTTGCTGCATCTGAGCCAGGACGACTTGCCATCATTGATGGATCAATGAATTCTGAATTATACCAGCGATTTCTGAAGGAAAATGTCAGGACATCTGTCTGTGATCTGAGTCTCAAGAGAAGGTGGGTTATGCAGCAAGACAACGATCCTAATTACACAAGTCATTCTACCCAATAAAGGTTAAAGTAGAAGAAAGATAATGTTTTGAATGGCCAAGTCAAAGTCCTGACCTTAAGCCAATAGAAATTTTCTGGACGAACCTGAAGCAAGCAGTTCATGTGAGGAAACCCGCCAACATCCCAGAGTTGAAGCT
>JAOUWY010000015.1:18938037-18953949 GCA_025728095.1 Prietella phreatophila | reverse complement strand
ACTCTCTCTCTCTCTCTCTCTCTCTCTATCTCTCTCTTTCTCTCTCTCTCTCTCTCTCTCTCTCTCTCTCTCTTGCACGCTCACTCATTCATGGCATGTGTGTAGCAATGTGTGTGTGTATGTGTGCCTTGTTGTCATTCTAGAGTGTGCAGTTTCAGTGCACCTCCTTGCTGATGTCAGACACTCCTCCTCAGATTTAGTCCTGCTGCAGCAGAGTAGTTGTGTCTATGAAACCAATCACAGCAAGCTGTGTGTATGAGCACACACATGCACACAGGCACTCACACTCCCCTATGCACGGCTGCACTTATGGAACATTATCCTATCATACTACTTTCCATCTGCATCCTGTTCCCAGGTAAGACAGACCTTTACTGGGTGAAGTATACTTTTATCTGCTGATCGGTAGATGGCTTGTCACTTGGTGGCATGTTTACAATGTGAGTCAAAAGGTGACCAACACCTGAAGATTTTTGTGTTTCTTTTTTCTTATTTAATTTTTTTTTTACCAAAAGTTGTTTACCAAAGACCTTACAGGTATTTCTGGACTTATTAACTGGCTGCTCTCATATCCTAATAGGATGCTTAATAAGGGGCAGGTGTACTGGGCGGGTAAACAAATTAAGACTATAGATAAGTTTCAGATTCTGCATGTATCAGTTGTAAGACAAATATGTTGCATGTTCTACAAGTGAATAATAAGACATCAAAATCTAGTCTTTTTTTTATTAGATTTATACTTTTTCATTGAATTAGAAGTCAGACATTTCCCTTTTCTTCTCTATTCTTCCCTTTTCCATATTTTCTAATTTCAGAGTATTAAAAATTAACCCATTCCTTGCATTAAAAAAAAGGTGAGTGTTTTAAAAAGATTTTAAGATTTTAATTTTACTAGCAGTGTAGTTTAAAAAGTATTGCAAATACAGCAGAGTTTACTCATGATCATATCTGATATTGTGTAATAATAATAATAATAATAATCATCATCATTTGACCTATAGTAAAAGAATAAATTTTGGATCAGTGCTGTTAGAGAGGATGTGTTAGCTGTTATACTCTCATGGAGGAACATTCACAGTAAAGGTCAGTACTCCAGATTCCAAAGATAGACAGATAGACAGTTGGGGCATCTAACACCAGAACTTTCTGTATGGATAAAGCTTGGTGGTAAGGTGAAATTTCTATTAGAAGTTTCCCAAAGTTCAGCACATTGTTTTAACACTTCTTAAAAGAGGCATATGGAGTCTTGGACAGCCCCATGTCCAGACAGCAGATGAAGCTAATGAAGACAAAGAAGAAAGAGAGGGAAACAGAGAGAGTGAAAAAAGACAGCATGATACCAGATGGGAAATCATCTTGACCAGTTTACCTTTTTTTGTCAGAGTATGGGCTGGTCCATCTATATACAGAATTCACAGCTTCCTGTTGGGGAAATAAAATATAAAGAGCAGTTTGAAATAATTAACATAATATGGTATTTCTGCCTCACTTGGCAGCAGTAGAGAAGTCTTCCTGTACTCATTTCACTGACCTCTGCAGATAAACTATTCAATTTAAACCAGATGCCATTGAATCATTGAAACAGATACTTGGTAAGAGGACTATGGATGTTGGTATATGAAAGATAAAATCTAATTGCAGATCAGAATGTTTATTCCTGCTACTATTCTGTTCAGGATAATATAGATAAAAATTACAACCTTTTTTTTTTTTTCTACCATTAAATGTTGAGCTATATCCCTGGCTTCCGATTGCATGTAATATTTTGTTTGTTGAAGTATGAAAATTGTGGGAAGCATCTTTCTAATCGAAGTCCTTACAGTGAAGAAAATGATATTACTGAGCATATTATTTTTTTTCTTTTTTAAGGAAGCAGAAACTGCTTCAATATTGACACAAAGAAAGCCCAGATCATCCAAGGACCAAAAGAAACACAGTTCGGCTACACAGTGCAGCAACACGAGGCACTTGGTCAGAAATGGTATAACTTTTTTTTTCATTCAGTAATATGACTACCAAAATTATGTGGTGGTGAAAAATATCCAAAAACAGTTTTCAAAAACTCAAGGTTGTACTCAACCATTGACTAAAAAAGTCAATGGTTGTACTAATATACATTAACTAGACAGTAACATCTTTCAATTGTCAAGATTTGTGGTAGATGTTGCAGGTTTCAATGGATACAAAAAGGACTGACATTTATATTAATGGTATAAGATTTCTAAGTTAAACAATGAAAAGTGTTATTTGATTTGTTAAGAAAGCAGGGAAAGCAATTTTGTGAATTTCAAGAACAAAATTTGTTTTATGGCAGAAACTTTATGGCAGTTTTTAATATATTACATCTTATTCAATAATGTTTTATTTATTGCATAGCTCTCAGAAAGAAAAGCTCTACAAAACCTCCACAGCACAGAACAGTTAAACACACATCCCAGTAATATATTTCTCAGAGCAGAATTTGATTTGTATTTATTCCCAAATGCTGTCTCCTGGCAAAGAATCTGAGTTCTGCTTTGCCAGAGAGCTCTGAGCAAATAATCATCCCTGATAATTCATGCCTGATTTCAATCAAAGCATTTCACATCAATAAAGTGAGTCATAAAGTCCAGGTAAGGTGAAATAAACAAAAACAACTCAAGACACTTTGCATGTGGTGTATACACAAATATTTATTTCAGACTAGAAAAATCAGTTAAATCACGCTCAGGTAAAAAGAATGCAAAATGTAGTTTCTCATTCATTCCACATGGTGTTCAATTGGAGCCATCAATTTCAGTTCATCTAGATCCAAAATGAAAATCTCAAACTAGGTCTCACAAATTGAGGGTCTATGGATTCATCATGCAATAAAATGTTGCTCATGTTGTTGCTTTTTATGAAAATAAAAGTTCACTCAAGGTGCGCACGGTGGCTTAGTGGTTAGCACGTTTGCCTCACACCTCCAGGGTCTGGAGTTCGATTCCTGTCCATGGTGTACACTGCCTTGTGCCTGACACATCCTGGAATAGGCTCCAGGTTCCCCGAGACCCTTAAAAGGATAAGTGGTAGAAGATGGATGGATGGAAGTTCACTCGGAGCATGGTGGCTTAGTGCTTAGCACCTTTCTTTGCACTGGGGGTTCGAATCCTGCCTCAACCCTGTGTGCACGGAGTTTTCATGTTCTCCTTCTGCTCCTCCTAGTACTCTGGTTTCCTCCCCCAGTCCAAAAGACATGAATTATAGATGCTGATTGTCATTTCCAAATTGTCTGTGATGTCTGAATGTGTTTTATTTATTAGCTGAAGCCCTTAAACATAAATGGTTTGCCTCAAGCCCTGCTTCACAGCTTTGAGGTTGGGGTTCGAATCCCACCTCCGTCCTGTGCATGGAGTTTGCATGTTCTCCCCGTGCTCTAGGGTAGCACGTTTCCTCCAGGCACTCTGGTTTTCTCCCCCAGACCAAAGACATGTGTTGTAGGTTGATTGGTATTTCCAAATTGTCCGTGGTGTGTGAATGTGTGTGTGTGTGTGTGTGTGTGTGTGTGTGAAATTGTGCCAAGCAATGGGTTGGCACAGCATCCACGGTGACCTCTGCCCTGTGCCCCACGTTCCCTGGGATAGGCTCCAGGCTCCCATGTGACCTTGTGTAGGATAAGCAGTATGAAAAAATTATGAATGGATAGATTACTTCAATTATCATGACTTAGCTTAGCTTATCTATGTATCAAAAACTAAATGTGCATTCTTAAAGCTGTTCAGTTTACAGACACATATTAATATGTATAATTATTATATAACACAAAAGTCACAAATAAGGTACAAGTTAATATTTGTGGATTATTTCTACACATCGTATTGTATATGTATTTGTTTGTTTGTTTCCACGCCCTTTTTGTCTTTGACCCTTGTGTAAAATCATTTCATTTAATGTTAGGGTTTTCTTTGGTCAAAAGGCTCTAAGGTCTTCACTGTTTTGTTGCCATAGTTTACCATTTAAAACTATTATCTTTGAGTCAGCTCCATATGTGCATCATAAAACCCTGCAGACAACACTTAGTGTGTAACTCAATTAAGGTAACTCCACACAACTCAAGCTGGCCACCTACTTCCTGTTTTCAAGTATGAGGTTTTTCAGTCCTGATGGTTAACTTGCATTCCTTTTGGAATACAAAATGTTTTGTCCTTTGAAGTTTGCAGGTAAATAAGTGGAAAGTATTTGCACTTGTCTAGCAACCTGTCTGCTTGGTTCATGGAGCACTAGCGGCTTCTGGAAAGTATGTGTTGTGGTTTGTTTTTCCCAAGAGTCCCACTGTGCATCCCATCATAGTTTAACTTAACACAGTGGCAGAAAGCAAATCTCCTGGCATGTGACGCTTCAGGAATGTGAGTGAATCCACAGCAGCACACCAGAGTCAGGAATTTTGTAGTATGTAAGAGTCTAAAAAATCTCAGTAGTCCAGTATCACCACATATGGTATTATGATTAGTGACGTTTTTGGTTTCCTATGATTCAGGGATAAAAAAATAAATAAATAAAAAAGTTATGAGCAGTGATACATTTTCCAGGAAGTTAGTCTCTGTTGAATGCTCCCAAGAAATTCATCATTTAATCATCATTTTTCCTAATTTTGTCTTATTATTTGGCACAAGATTGCTGACATACATGCTGGAAATCATTAGTTATTAGACCTTTTCGTTCCAGGTCTCCAATTAAGAGAATTTAGGGAACGTTCATTGTAATCTGTTATAATAATTTAGTAAAGTTGAGGAGTCAATAAAACTTTACATTTATTTGGTGTAAAGTATTGTATTTTACAAAAAATTTGAATCACTACAGATATAGTTTTCATCAGAACTTAAGCAACTCTTTGTACAAATTAAACCATAATATGATGTTCACTGTGTACAGTATTTTATAGTAAAGAAAACAAGTGAATAAATTTGTCATGGCATATGTGTTTTTCTCTGTCTTGTTGTAGGCTCCTTGTGGGAGCTCCACTTGAGAAGAATGGTGAAAATGAAACCGGTGATGTGTACAAGTGCCCACTGGACAGCTCGACTAAGACAAACTGTTCACGCCTCAACTTGGGTATTACTTGGATTCCTGATGGAAGATTCATTTTACACCAATAAAAAAAATGACTTCTTGTTGAACAGCTCTGTTTTTATTGAAATTAAAGTTATTACCTATTTTTTTTCCACCTTAAGGAGGGACAACTCTAAAAAATGTATTTGAACACAAGGACAAAATGAGACTAGGGATGTCCCTAACCTCCAACCCGAAAGATAACAGTTTTATGGTAGGTGTGATTTTCATAATAATACTTGTCAGAGGCTCTGTTCTTATGATCATATTGCAATCATAAAAATTGGGGGAAAAATCACAGCATTGGAGTCTGTGGGTGTAGCAGATGGGCATGATGAATGTTTATTTTTGTGACCATCAGTGCAGGCATTATCCTAGTCAAAAGCAATTTCATTGTAAAAAGGGGTTGGTTTGGAATGACTAAATTAGCAAGAGGTGTATTTACACTAGGTGATATCCAGTTATAATCAACTCCTTTCTTTTAAAAAGATCAGTTATACACTTAAACGCTAGGTGTGTGTGGTAGTGTTTCAGTGCACATTTAGTTGCAAAAATATATTATTCGATTAGATTTTGCATCTGCCATAAGAAAGACAAGAAAAATGGATCTTTCTAGATTGTACTGGCAAACTTTTGATGTCACACGCTCTGTTTTTGCTATTTCTGGTCACAAAAATAGCAGCTAATCATAAATGGGAAAAAAATTATGCATCTAACCACATAAATGTAAACCAGTGTCAAAGCACGAAATTACACTTGCACCTGCATGTACATAGAGCTCTGAATCTTCTAACTTTTAGAACAACTTTTTGGACTGGCACAAAGGTGTGTACTTCTGTACTTCAGGCTTGCGGTCCATTATGGTCGTACGAATGTGGTACATCCTTATACAGTACAGGAATCTGCTCCAGTGTTGACAGTGCTTTTAACTTTTCACACAGCATTGCACCTGCCTTTCAGAGTAAGAGTTTGTTCATTTCTCAGTTTTTATTTCTCATTTTGTTTAAAATGCCACATGGCCATTGACTGGTTTAGGTTAAAAAAATCTACACATATTCATTTTAACTAAATGCAAATATTCAGTCACTGAAGGTTAGAATTTGAATGTGCATTTTTTTTCCTATCAGGATGTGAAACATATATGGACATTGTCATAGTGCTGGATGGATCAAACTCTATATACCCCTGGTTTGAGGTGCAGGACTTCCTAATCAACATCCTCCAGAAGTTTTCTATTGGTCCAGGACAGATTCAGGTATGTTTGAAACATAGTCATGTCTGTTGTGCAAATGTTTCTAGCTGGATATAAAACTTTGTATGGATTTTGATTTGGATATATTAAATAAAAATATGAGGTATGTATTATTTGTTTGATGTATTTATTATTTTTATAATAATTAAAGACAGACAGACGGACAGACCGATATCTCAGATAGATAGATAGATAGATAGATAGATAGATAGATAGATAGATAGATAGGTGGGGCTTTGAGTAGATAGGTAGGTAGGTAGGTAGGTAGGTAGATAGATAGATAGATAGATAGATAGATAGATAGATAGATAGATAGATAGATAGATAGATTGGGCTTTGAGTAGATAGATAGATAGATAGACAGACAGACAGACTAGTCCAGTAAGTCTAGGGAAATTGTCATTAGACTCAGGTCTGTAGACGTATAGGCCTTTCAGAGCTCTCTTTTCTTCATTTTATGACAGCGCTAGTTAATTAGTCACAATCCAGAGCCAGGCCTTTTGTTTGCCTTTACTCTTGTACAACTGTAATGATTTATTATCTCACTATTGGGTGTCATCTAGAAGAGGATGGGTTCCCTTTTGAGTCTGCTTCCTCTCAAGGTTTCCTATGGTCTCAGGGAGTTTTTCCTTGCCACTGTTGAACTTGGCTTGCATATTTGGAATCTAAATCTACATCCACATTTCTGTGTCTATTGTTAAAAAGCACTACACAAATAACACTGAATTGAATATTTGCTTTTGCTTTAATTATTTAGGATTTAACCAATTTAATTCAAATTACCAGTCAAATATATAACAATAAGAATTCAATAATAAGTGTAATTTATGCTAATATTGGGGTCCCATTCATCCATCCATCCATTTTCTACCGCTTACTCCGTCTTTAGGGTCGCAGGGAACCTGGAGCCTATCCCAGGATGCATTGGGCACAAGGCAGGGTACACCCTGGACAGGGTGCCAGTCCATCGCAGGGCAATATTGGGGTTCTACTTAAAAAAAAAATTATCAAAATCATGGACTCCTAAGCTACACTACATGGACACCTGGGATCTACACTTTGAGAACCATGGCTCTAGGAATTTTATGCCTGACCTTTCCTGCTCCACTTTCTCCTTCCACAGGTTGGAGTGGTGCAGTATGGAGAGAGAGTGGTTCATGAGTTCCGCCTGGATGACTTCCACACAGTTGATGAAGTGGTGAGTGCAGCACAGAATATTAACCAACGTGGAGGAGAAGAGACTCGCACAGCACTTGGGATCAGCATTGCACGGTATACTGAAAGCAAATCAGTTTTTTTTATGTCTTAGTTTTTATTGAAAACATAAATGTCTTGTCTACAGTCATTCTGTGATATTCTGTGATATTATTTCACTATTCAGAGTCTGGTTTTGAAATTCTTGAAATTACAAATGTAGGCTTGTTCAATTACAGAAATTTTGCATGGACAGTGGAATAAATAATTTCCTAATGTCAATTGTAGTTCCCAGGCATTTAAGCATGGAGGACGTCCAGATGCCAAGAAAGTGATGATTGTGATAACTGATGGAGAATCACATGACAGCCCTGACCTAAAAGAAGCTGTTGAAGACAGTGAAAAAGACAATATCACACTGTATGGAATCGCTGTGAGTCTGCTTTACCTTTACCATCCATTTGCTACTCAATTAATATTCATTTCCCACCAAATATATCAAGGGTCCTTTAATGTATAGTTGCTTAATTGTTAATATGCTTGCTTTATCATTTGCCAATAAGTATGTTGGTATTTGTTTACAAGTAACAATTATGTTACAAACTTGCAGAGGAGGAAAGTTCATGACATCAATGTTTAGCTAGCTGACTTTGAGCTAATCCTGGATAGTTTTTTTGCTCATTACCTGATATATCAAATTCACTCTGAAAATTGCCGGACAATTTTATAACTAATTTGTGCAGAGAGAATATTGCATTCTATTGTATTTTGCCTCTAGAGCACCATATTGCAATACTGCTGCTTGCTGAAGTAATTCCATCAATGTAGGTATAGGCACAAACATCTCCTTTAGCAATGCATTCTTCAATCATTATCATTGTTTCCCTGAACAACAACATTTGGAAGTATATTACTTAACCAATAATCCTTAAAAGCTACAAAATATAGATAAAGGAAAAACAAAAATAAGTTCTCCTCTTCACATTGTTAGAATTGCAACTTAATAATATTAAAGAAAATATTACCTAGCTTAGGATCTCTGACTGAGATTTTTGATAAGATTGTCTGCAGAGGTACTATTTCAGGATAGTCCATACATAGTCCATGAGGGCTAATACAGAGTGATACCGCTGTGTTGTACCAATTCTTCCAAAGGTGATTTTTAAAAAAGTAAAAAAGGAAGAGGGTTTCGTTTTTTCCATTTGAGTGTCCCAGCTTAGCCTGTACAGGCTGTCACTGTAAAGTAGGGAAAGGTTGGTGCTACCCCGCCACTTCTCACAACAACCTGGTGAAAGCATTCAAGGTACCGTCACATGAGTGCTCCTAAGGGAAGTCCACAAAAGGCTGAAGAAGAGAGGGAGGGAACACATTAACCAGAGGTGGAGGTCCTGTCAACCCACTGCTCACCCCCACCCACTCACAGTAATAAGACATACCAGGAAGTACATCTTCTGCCAAGACCATGCAAATCTCACAATCTCTTACTTTTTAAGACACACTCAGTCCATAGTCCATGACTACTGAACAAACCCTGACCAAACCATTCCTAAACTATTGTTGTTGCTCCTTCATTTTGACCAAGGACTGAACCATTTGGAAGAGGGGCTGTAATGCCCACTTGACATGTTTTCCAAGTTGCTACCAGATTTAGGCACCAGTGTAGCAATATGTCTCTCAGGGAACACTTTCCAACAATATTGCCATTTTTCAGCTTGACTTTGGCACTGTTCTATTCATGGCCACACGGACACACTGTTCTGGGAGAGATATAGAAAAATTGATAAAGCATATAAATATATGTAATACAACGAGGCTCATGTATGCTACATTATTTATTATCTCTCTAGCTCATCCCCAAACATATATCTTCTAGTGCAGAACCACACTAAACCACACCCCACCTGCATACAGTGAGAAATTTGCATGTACATGGCATACAACAGCTCACATATGTCATCACATCCAAACTTTAGGCATCAAAGAAGTCAATAATATATATTTATAGAGCATATTTATAAACAACCAAGGTTGCCCATGGTGAAAGGCAATCATTCAGAAAAGACAGATTAAGAGCAACTTGATATAGTCAATGTAAATTCATGTATAATGGAGGTTTTTTTTCCACCTTGCTGAATAAGTAAGGCATTTCTCTGATTTAGTGGACAGCTAGTGAACAGTGGTTTCTCACTGCAAAGTTATTTGAACTAAAGAGATAACAATAGTTGGTGAGTGCATAACTAGTTGCATTGTCAGTGCATAGTCAGTGCTGAAGGACATTCACAGTGAGACCTACCTGGTAGACAGTAGCTATACAACTGGCTGATGTTGAAGGAAAGAAGTTTTGCTCTTTTACATAATACTCAATAAATGTGACATGTCAATTACAGTTTATTCTGTAATTACAATGGTAGCAGACTATTTGTTATCCTCAAAGTTATGAATTCTCGGACTGCTTCCCAAAACATATAATACCTAGTGTGTTGAATTCTTGTTAAATGGACACTCACAGCTGTGAGAATTGTGAGAAAAAGACACAGCCAACCTACACTTCGAAATGTTCTTCTCTGAGTAGCTTATAATAATAATAATAAAAAAATGATTCTACAAGACAGCACAAAATTCCAAACTCTTATATCCAAAAGCTCAACCACGCTTGGCAGTTTTCTCTCTGGCTTTTGATGGAGTGGTCAATTGATTTAAAGTCTTCATCCAACCATCCGTCCATTTTTTATCATGCTTATCCTTCAGCCTATCCCAGGGAGCATCGGGTACAAGGTGGGGTACACCCTGGACAGGGTGCCAATCCATCGTAGGGTACAATTACATACAAATTCATGCACCTATTCATACACTACGGACACTTTGGACTTGCAAATCAGCCTACTATGTATCTCTTTGGGCTGGGGGAGGAAACCGGAGTAATCAGAAGAAACCCTGCAGCACAGGGAGAACATGCAAACTCCACACACATGCTAAAAATTAAGCCACCGTGCACCCTAAATTTTACCATAATATAATTTCTTAATATTTTGTCTTCTCATTCTGCATAAATTTCTCAGGACACCCTCTAACTTCACAGAAACTCAAGAAACAGAATCACCACCTTTATTACTATTTTATATGTCTTCAGTTACATCACTTTCTGCATTGGTCCAGTGCATGTCTTTTGAGGATATTACTTGCCCTGAAATATTCTCTCCTGTATGTACATCAGTATTTATATATTTCACTGGTCTGGGCCAAGTTCTGGCCTTTATGGCTAATGATGGTGATTGCATATTGTCTAGATACTGTTTTCACGGTACAATCACTCCAGCAGCATAGAGGTAATCTTTCAGAACTAAATTTACTGTGTAGTTAACCGGTCTTATCTGATATATCTTGGTTACAATGGTATTTCCTGAGGCTGTGGATGAGGATCAAGTTCCATGATGGTGTCCTCAGGTGCTTGGCTACTACAATCGACGTGGGATCAACCCTGAAGCGTTCTTGAGAGAGATCAAATTCATTGCCACTGACCCTGAGGAGCATTTCTTCAGTGTGACAGATGAATCTGCTCTGAAGGACATTGTGGATGCCCTGGGAGAAAAGATCTTCAGCCTAGAGGGTAACTTTTAGTTAAATCAGTCTACCATGTAAACGTTTGTATGCTTTTTATCTGCTATGAAGGTTTAGAATGTTTACAATTTATTGTTTGTGCTATGCTTTTCTTCTGCATGTATCAATGGACATAACAACAGCTCTTACACTATTACCTTAGTCCAAAGTTAATGAATGAAATGTCTTATATCAGAGTAGTATCATAATAATCTACCATGACTCCATAGGTACAAGTCAGAATGGAACTGCTTTTGGACTACAGATGTAGCAGGCAGGTTTTTCCTTACACATCGTGGAGGTAAGTTTGAACCCCTTGATCAGGAGCCCTACTTTAAAGGAATCCATATATGATTAATTCATTAATCGCATGGATGTATTGAGTTTTACAAAAGTTTTGAATTGTCCCATACCATTTCTAACTCATTTTTATAGAGGGAATCTACAGTGTATGGAAATCAGGTGCAAAATTTTGTAAAGGAATGAAATAAATTTTTCTAATACTGTATGTTTTTTCTAAGCTGAGTCAACTCAGTTATTAGTATGAGGCGGCGGTAGCTGAGTGCTGACGCCTTTGGGCTACTGGTCAAAATTCAGCTTCTCTGCTTCTAAGCATATATTCATATATTAGTTTTCATTATATATGAATAAGTTAATATCCGTGTATTGCACACATGTATATGTATACTGACAACAAAATGCTGTTTCATCTTTTTTTTTTTAGCATGTAAATAGATCCCAGATTCCTTGAGGATAGCAGGTGTGTGTGTGTGTGTGTGTGTGTGTGTGTGTGTGTGTGTATACAGGGATTGCAAATAAGAGATAAAGGGAATATGCCAAGAAGTAAAATCACTGGTTTGTTTCATATTTACAGTATAAAGATCAGTCATTAAAAAATAATAATAATAATCTCAAAATGTCCTGGATATAAATGTGATTTTTGAAACAAAAAAAAAAAATCTGTTAATTAGATCAACTAAAAAGGCTTCTTGAAGAAAAAAAATATTCATAGGGAATTTTTGTCCTATTTTTGTCCTTATGAAGTTGCTATGATGTTGCTTCGTAGCAGGTGAGTCTCTCTTCAGAGCAGGCAAAAGCACTTTCCTGGAAAAAAAAAAATAACGTGAGGAATAACACATGGTCATATCTCACATTTTTGGATTCCTGGTGCTACTCTGCACAGTGGCATTTTGAGTGTCAACACTATGTAATGGAAATATTTTTTTTCTGTCTCTCTCTCTCTCTCTCTCTCTCTCTCTTTCTCTCTCACTGACTTTGAAAGGAAAAGCAATCCACATATGGTTTTGTTGAAGTCAGGATCCTTGAATAAGGGACATGAAAACAAAGACACACTCGCGTGTCATCGGGTTTTCTGTGTGTAATTATACATGTGAGCATAAAAGAAGGGTTTAATTTTATTTGCTTGTGGCCTATGAAATGTTAAATTACAACAACTTCATATATTGTAATAGAAATAAGGGCATTATCTTTCACACTTGGTACAAATAAAACACAATTGTAGGAAAATAAATGTGAGATTCTGGTTTAATAGCTTGGCTTCGTAGCACAGACGTGGAATATTAAATCTCTCCATTGTTTACCTTCAAGTGCCAAATACTCTAGTCTGTGAGATGCAAACAGATTACATTTGCAGATCTAGTCCCCTTTTAGCAAAAGTTATCTTCCCCTTCACGTAAAATTTTTCAGTTATTTCCTGTTTGCGCCTATTTTACCCCAGTGTGAAAGGTGAAAAAAATATTTCCTTTTGCTTGCTGTTGGTTTTGGTTGCGGGTGGTCTTTGGTTCAGACTCACGCACTTGAAGGATAGAAGTTCAGGATCCTCTTGAGGAACAGAATATGATGGCATTTCATGACCCTGTACAAATAGCTGAGCATGTAACATCAGTCATGGAAATAAGTTTGAAATCCTTTCCTATTTGTAATATTTAGAAATGTTATGTATAAGTATGAATTCTGATTGTGTTTTAGGTCTTTTGGAGACCGTGTAATGATTGATGATGATTATGATATGATTATGACTACTGTAAATATCTTTGGTCCGTGACTTTTTGTCATTGGTTCTTCCTTTTCTCAGACAGTATCAGTTAGTATAAACAACCTTTTCTTCATATTCTTCTTAGAATCGGTTTTGCTTATAAAATATACCATGCTGTTACTATTTTAACAATCCATATAAACTTTTTCTCAGTTGTATCCCAGGCACAAATAGATGCCCATTAATCATAATAGAACCCTAAAATGTACTGAGAGCAGCCTGTATCATAGAATTGATATCACTGAGGGAGTTTGCTGTGCAAATGTGCTGTGGCAGTCAGTCAAACTGTCCACGTCGACGCTCTATGAAAGAATAGTTGGCTAGTGTGTGAGCTGGGAGCCTTCGCATAGCTCTCAATATTTCTTGAAGGCTGTAGTGCTGACTCTAGTGTCTAGTGCTGAAGGTTTTAAATTCACATGTGAATTCAATCCAAAATTATTTTATGTAGGAATTCATCAGAGTGGAAAATGTTTGCATAATACAATTAAGTTTGGGTTAAGTGCTAGGTTTACTGGGGGAGATGCAATGCTGACTTTCTGGCACAAACACACAGACACACACACAGACACACATACGTATTAGTTAAACCTATATAACGTTGCTAGCATGCAGTACAGCAATTAGGTAAAAAAGCCATTACAGTCACACAGACCTGTGAAAGAAGTATATATTACTCTAAACTATTTCCGTTTTCATGGGTATCTGTTTTGCTTTTATGAGGCAAGATATTTTGCCATTACAAATAGGTTATGTAAGAGAGAACAGCCAGTGCTGAGCCTGTTGAAGTGGACGTTCACTCCCAGTCTCAGCCTCAGTATTGCACCTTACATGTCACTTTTAATGGTGTATGTTTTAGCTTTTACCTTCTTATTAGTTTAGACTAAAAATTGCATATAGACCAATAGGTCATATATAGGCCTTGGCCAGTAAGGGTTGTTTTTTTATGTTTGTGCTTTAACGATAAATGTTTGCCTTTTATGCACCAAAATGAATAACATTTAACAGAAATATGTTAATTGAATAAACTGCTTAAATAAATTAGTGAAGTTTCTACAATAACCTGGAGTTATGTGTCCATAGGATGGTGTTCTGGTGGGTGCTGTAGGGGCTTATGAGTGGAATGGCGCTGTCCTCAAACAGACACCAAATGGCAATGTGATCCCTCCCAAGTCCTCGTACCTCAAAGAGTTTCCTGAGGAGCTGAAGAACCATGGAGCTTACCTGGGTGAGAGACAGAAGCTACGTACATGTTATTCAGCAGTACAGGTGGATGGGGGACACCTGAAATAAATCTCCATTGAATTAAACTTTATTTAAAAATCAGGATTTGATTCAAATGCAGCTTAAACCTACGGATGTAGCGATCGAACAATTTGGATCGATGCATCGATTTAAACACCAACAAGTTGAATGGATCAATTCAGCAATCATCAGTTAATCATTTTTCATTAGATAATTATCCTTAAAAATCTATTATTTATTATAGGTGATTATAAAATTTAAAACAGATTGGATTAAGAAACCCAAGGAAATACATTCCTTCCATCCGAGAATTGCTCTCCTGAACATGAAGCGAATGTTTTGTGTGTTTGTGCGACTCTAGGGTATGTGGTGTCCTCAATAGTGTCAGCTCATTATGGCCAGCTGTATGTGGCAGGAGCTCCTCGGTATAACCACACAGGCAAAGTGATCATCTTCACCCTTACCAACACAGGCAACCTCACCATACTGCACTCTCTAACAGGACAACAGGTGAATGTACCTCTGCTTTGCTTAATCTTTCAGTATACCTTGCTCTCTATTTTCATGTTTCTCCATCATGAATATACTGTATGTTTGTAGATAATGATTATTTATATTTCTAATGTCTTCTGCCTAGTCCTCCAACTTCATTCAATCCACAGCTGTGTACATCAATTTGTAGACTGATTTCCAGATTGTCAGTAGTGTATGAATGGGTGTGCGATTGAGTCCTACGATGGGTTGGCACCCCATCCAGGATGACCCCCTACCTGTATCTCTGAGCTCCCTGTGACACTGTAGGCTCCAGGCTCCCTGTGACCCTGTGTAGGATAAGCAGTATGGAAAATGGATGGATATGGTCTTGATTGGAGGTTTGGACATGTTCTTTGAAGCTTGTAATTGTTGGCCTGTACACTTAGCACAAAGTAACGTGGATTTGGCCAAAAACACACATCAAGATATTGAAGGAATTATTCAAAATGCCATAAATACTTTATTGTTTACACTCAGATGTATATGCAGGGTAATTAATCATCCTTATTTCGCCATGATAGCTAAGCAGGCCTGCTTTTTTTCTTTCCTTCTTTTTTAATAGCCCCTAAACTGAGTAGGCTGAAAGTTATTAGTGTACAAGTAATTTAGCTAATCCAAAAACCGAAGCTTTAAGGCATGATACTGGTAGGAATATAAACTGTGTATTGGAACATTTCTGTTCTCACTCATTCTTCATTTGCCACAGATGGACATTGAGCTCTGTATCCAAGGTTACTGTGGTATCATGGTATCATTAGTAATAGCAGTGTTGATTGGAGGAGCAACTGAGGTTCTTAAAGGAGCACACATTTATAAATGGAAGACATTGTGTGACAGTCTAGACTCAAGTCCAGATGGAAGCTGATGCTACAGTACATGTGCGGCTCATCTGTGTATCTGTGTGTGTGTGTGTGTGTGTGTGTGTGTGTGTGTGTGTGTGTGTGTGTGTGTGTGTGTGTGTGTGTGTGTG
>JAOUWY010000015.1:18882721-18893269 GCA_025728095.1 Prietella phreatophila | reverse complement strand
TCCCCGTGCTGCGGGGGTTTCCTCCGGGTACTCTGGTTTCCTCCCCCAGTCCAAAGACATGCATGGTAGGCTGATTGACATGGCTAAATTGTCCGTAGTGTATGGATGAGTGTGTGATTGCGCCCTGTGATGGACTGGCATCCTGTCCAGGGTGTACCCTGCTTGTGCCCGATGAGTCCTGGGATAGGCTCCAGGTTCCCCGTGACCCTGAAGAAGGAATAAGCTTAAGGAATAAGGTTGAAGATGAGATGATGTATATACACAGCATTTTACTCCAATACTCCCGTTTTCACCATCCATTTCTCTTTCAATTTAACTACGTGTCCAGAGCTAAAGTGAATTATGCTTGTGGTGACCTTGTTAATGTCATTATGAGAAACAGCCGATGCTGCATTATGGTCCCGTGAGAGACATTTGTGACTCTGTGTTATTGTGTGAAGTTTCCCATTTTTTTGGTATGATGTGACCTCTGGTATCTCTCTCTCTCTCTCTCTCTCTCTCTGTCTCTCACATGATCTCAATATACAGTTACAATCGAAATAATTCAACCCCCATTGCAAATCAGGTTTATTGTCAAAATGTACAGAGTATCAGCTGTTTGCAATGAACAAATCCAACAGAAGCAAGTGAAATATTTCAACACAACGAATGCTTCAAGTGGTTTCCCCAAATTCAACTGCACTGTAAAACCGGATAAGTTCATTTAACTCAAACAATTTGAGGAAACTAATTACCTCAAAATTATTAAGTTGATAAATCAATTTCTTTAAACCAAATACACTTAAATATAACAAAAAATTGAACACAAACCTGTTATATTTAAGAGTATTCGGCTTAAAGAAATTGATTTATCAACTTTAAAATGTTGAGGTAATTAGTTTCCTAATTTTTTTAGTTAAATGAACTTATCCGGTTTTACAGTGTGAAAATGCAACTTATAATGATTTCTCCAGCTTCATAATTATTCAACCCCTTCATGGCAAGCATCTTTAGTATTTAATAGAGCACCTTTTTTGCTGTTATGACCTGCTGCAAACGAGACGCATCTTAGACCATTCCTCATGAGCAATGGCCCCCAGTTTTGTAATGTTTGGACATTGTCAAGTAATTAGTAAATGTGGAATGGGAAAATAAGTTGTATATACTTTGCAAGGCTGCAACTCTTTTCCATAACCTACATACAGTAACCCAGCAGTTCTCAGCAGAATTGTACTTTTTCTTTAGTGCTGCATACCACAATATCACAATTGCTTCATCAGCTGTAAATTCATACTACTCTGAACTTTTCTATACCAATATATTGTATTGTACTGTATAGTACTGTCCTGACCTTTACTGTACTTGACACGGCACAAGAAGGAACTGCTTGTACACCTTGTACTTGGCGAATAAAAACATTTATTTATTCATTCATTCAGGTGACAGAAAAAGAGCAGTTCTGATCCTTTGGGTGACAGAAATGCTGTCCTCTCTTGTTCCTAATTTCATCATTCTCTCACTTAGTCCTTTCATCATTACCTTTTCATGGACACTCTCTCTCTCTCTCTCTCTCTCTCTCTCTCTCACTCACTCACTCACTCATCATTTGAGAGCAAACTTCTTTGATTTGAGTAGCTCTGAGGTACACATGAATGGTTCCAGGTACATCAAGGTTGTCTTTCTCAATGATGAAAGCTACGTAACAGCCATCATGTATGTCCTCTAGGACAACAATAACTGAGACAAAAAATGACCGGTTTTAGCACAGAATACCATTATCCATGACCTTTTATCACTGTGACCCTTCTATTGCAGCCTACACACTGATTGAATGGGGATAAAGCTCATTTGATGCTAGATTTAATGCTTGCATGTGAAGCCCTGATATCTCTCACATTTTATGTCCTCTTATCCATTTTTCTATTTCTCTTTCAGAATGGGAGATTAGATGCTCATGAATCTGAATGAGATCCAAAGTGGACGGTCTTACGGGGAGCCTAGATACACAAGAATTTGAATGAGATCGAAAGCTTCTTTAAAATCCTTACACTTGAAATGACACTAAACAGTTTAGTAAGCAAATCTTACCATAATCCATTCACTTGGGGTCTTTTATCCAAATGTTGCTTGTGCTAGCATTTTACACAAAAGAACGTTATGTCCAAAGCTATACAGTATTTAGTCTGATTTTTTTCATAAATCATTTTCAAACATGCATTTTTTTCCCTCAGATGCTCATTCACAATTCCCAGGTTTATACCATTTAAATACTACAACCATGAAACAGCTTTGTTGAGTGTTCGTAATCCAAGAAGATTAAAAACATGCATATTCATTCAAATGAACCTGTCAGTTTCCATTTATAAAGTGGAAAGTTTCTTATTAATATAATTCCATTAAACAAAAAACTTCCCACATGGAGGAGAAATACAGTTCTGACCTCTGGTATCATTCTCTCTCTCTCTCTCTCTCTCTCTCTCACTCTCTCTCTCTTTCACATGATCTCAATATACACTTCCAACAAAATTATTCAACCCCCTTTGCAAATCAGGTTTATTGTCGAAGTTTACAGACTTTCAGCTGTTTGTGATGACCAAATCAAACAAAAACAATTGAAATAGTTCAACACAATGAATGCTTCAAGTGGTTTCCCCAAATTCAACTGAAAATGCAACTTATAATGACTTCTCCAGTTTCAAAATTATTCAACCCCTTCATGACTAGTATCTTTAGTACTTAATAGAGCACACCTTTTTGCTGTTATGACCTGCTGCAAACGAGATGCACTGCTTCTGGCAGTGTTCCTGAGGAATCTTAGCCCATTCCTCATGAACAATGGCCTCCAGTTCAGTAATATACTTCGGTTTGCTTGCTGCAACCTCCTTCTTCAAAACCCACCAGAGACTTTCTATGGGGTTCAAGTCAGATGACTGTGATGGACCTGTAGAATCTTCCAGGACTTCTTTTGCATCCAAGCCTTGGTGGAATTTGAGGTTTGATTTGTTCATTCCAAACAGCTGAAAGTCTGTAAATTTGGACAATAAATCTGATTTGCAATCGGGGTTGAATAATTTGGATTGTATCTGTATCAGACACAGAATTCTGTTCCTTTTTTATATTTTAATTTGAATAAAGAATCAGAAAATTAGACTGAATGAAACTGCTTAACTATACGTCACATTTCACTTCAGTGTTTGTTTTCTGTTGGTTTTTATTTATGTCTTTTGTTGTATGTCTCTCATCATTGGTCTTTCACCAAATACACCTATCAGCCATAACATTAAAACTACTGACAGGTGAAGTGAATAACATTGATTATCTTGTTACAATGGCACCTGTCAAGGGGTGGGATATACAGTTCTTGAAGTTGATGTTTTAGAAGCAGGAAAAAATGGGCAAATGTTAGGACCTGGGCAACTTTGACAAAGGTCAAATTGTGATGGCTAGATGACTGGGTCAGAGCATCTCCAAAAGTATACAGCATCACTGGTATGTAGTGATTAGTACCTTTCAAAAGTGGTCAAACGAAGGACAACTGGTGAACTGGCGACAGGGTCACGAGCGCCCAAGGCTCATGGATGCATGTGAGGAGCAAAGGCTAACCAATCTTGTCCGATCCCACAGAAGAGCTACTGTAGCACAAATTTCTGCAAAAGTTAATGCTGACTCTGATAAAAAAAAAGGTTTCAGAACACACAGTGCATCACAACTTGCTGCATATGAGGCTTTGTAGCCGCAGACTCATCAAAGTACTTATTCTGTTTTGGCAGCACAAGGGGGACCTAAGCAATATTAAGCAGGTGGTTTTAATATTATGGCTGATCAGTGTATATGCACTTGTTCTCAATTCAACCCTTGATTAGTCTGTCTGTTTATACCCCCCTGTTCCTTTGTTTCGTCGCAAAGTCTTGTAGAGATTCTGTGTGAGTTTCTTAGTCTAATTTCCCTGTTTTGTTTTTTTGGAGTTTTTCTCTCAGCTCTGCTTGCAACCACACTGTGAACAATTTACTGTAGATTTTACAGTAACTTAAATCAATCTGAGTGGCTCCACCGCCGCGCCCCCTTAACCTTTAATTTTCCTGATAAAAATGCAGTGCTGTTTCGTGGAACGTGTGTAGTGTGCGTTGGAGGATAAGCAGGAAAGTGTCAGTTCCAATAAGATGAAAATGCAGACATTTGATCAGTAAGTACGTAACCTCAGTGATATTGAGAAGTTACACTGTGACGTTTATGATTGTGGGCTCTATCAACTGTGATTTGAAAAGGTCGTTTTTTTCTTGATTTTGAGTAAACCTATAAGAAATATAGAATCATAAAGCAGGAAGAATGATCAGATGCAATAAAAAATGGCTGTGAGTGCATCAGAATAAAAGTTTGGGTCTACTGCAGTGATTGAATGTTAATCAGAGTAAGATTAAACCTCTGAAACACGCTTACACAAGGAACAGAACAAAGGGAGAGATGGTGTAAATGGGGACAGACAGATTTCTCTTTTATAATTAATGAAAGTGGCTATCTTACAACTTAAGTTGCTCCTTCACATGTCCTTCTTAATTTTCGTCATTTACTCTATCCTTTTTCCTGTAAATGGCTTATCACATTCTTTCCCTTCCTTCTCTTTATTGTACACTCTCCTAACATATTTCACTCCAGTGCATTCAGTGAATTTGTCTGTGTTTATGTGTGAGTGAATTAAGTTTTCTTTCATCTGTACGTTTTTAGGATTGCTATGATATGGTTCCAATTCCTTAATGAACTAATGTCATTAATCTGGAGTACACAGGATGGTATAGACAGAGAAAAAGACAGAGACGCAACATCATTATAGAACATTGTTCCACACAGTAATTGCGTTATAATGATATTTTTAAACAGGTCAACATCGTCATCATTGTGAATGGATAAGTATTTGTCCCACATGTCAAATGAATGTGTCTCTTAGTTTGTTTAATCACATTTTATTGGCTAATATATTGAGAAATAGGATTATCCTATTGAAATACTACATTGATTCCAATTACTGAAAGCCAGCTAGTTACACTCCTAGCTCAGGGATTTTGAGGTGACAGGCAATAAGGTTCTGGAAGAGAAAAAGTATGGCAGCTTCCTGCAGTTTCCCCCTTATTAATAGCATGTAGCATCTTAATGATTTTCACTGGAACTGTCTTAAAGGTGTTTTATGGCAATGTTAGTAACATGGCAAGTTGTGGTTGACGGTATATTACGCCTTAAGTGAATATGGCAGGGTTACACCGAAATCTGTGCTTGACTACGTATCCCATCGGTCACTACACTTCACTGGATCAGGTCCCATGACTTTTTGCACCTGTGTCACTTTTTGGTTTAAGTCCTGTCGAGCACCTCACTTATTGTCTAACTTTTGTCTTTTGTTGTCGTTTGTTGTTACATATCGCTCTCTAGTTTATGTACATTTTTTTTCATGTTTTGGTATCTAATTTTGTGCTGTCTGTACTGTTTGTTTCTTATTAAAATTGAGATCTGCACTTGCATCCGCCTCCTCTACAAGATTCCTGACAGATTAAAATAACAACGATGTATCATAATTACTCCTACTACTGTCTGACATCTGCCCAAAAGTATGAGCACATCCCACGAGTCTCAATTTAATCATACCAATCACACTGGGATCATTCCTGGCTATGCCACAGCACATACAATACATAATATGCAGAGCTCACTAGGAATGGTAAGAAGAAGCCTGTGTATAAGAGATGATTTGTGATCATGTGGTTACAGTGCTCTCCACTAATATTGGCACCCTTGATAAATATGACCAAAGAAGGCTGTGGAAAATTGTCCTTATTGTTTAACTTTTTAACGTTTTATTTAAAAAAAAAAAACACACACACACAAAAATACTCTGCACACATGGACATCCAACAATAATAACTATAACTGTGTTTTCACATGAAGTCTATTTTGTTGAAGTTATCAGCTGTTCACTGATGGAGACTTGAGTGCAAAAACTGTTCCTATCAATTGCAGTCCAAAGACATCTTGTAATGGCATATGTAATCCTCATAGCACATGGAAAAGATGGACAAGACACTTATCTAAGTTCAGCATTTCTGTTTAAATAGTCTCATTTTGAGGACGGGTTTCACCACCTTTGCCTCTGGCTTGCTCATTATGGATAAATTCGTACATTTAAAATCTATATTCTGAATTGATATTTCTGTAAAGCTGCTTTGGGACAATGTCCATTGTTAAAAGTGCTACACAAATAAAACTGAATTGAATTTGATTCTGAAAATCTAAGCCTGTGAATCAAGAAATGTTTATTAACAAATCTTTCCTGAATTGAGAAATTTTAGAAAATATTATTTTATTGGAACAATTCAGAGCTAATCTAATCATTAATGGCCACTTATTGCACATCACATATTTATATTGTACAATTATTACTAGCACTGTCTAAAAGCTCTCATTTACTCCCATTAGGATCTGAGAGGGACTAGTTAATAAGATTTCCTTTTCCTTATTCAATTGCTATTCTGTATCATTTGGTTTGATCTGCGGTAATAATAGTCTTTAAATTCTAATAAAACATTTTAGTAAATCCTTCTGACTCGCAGTACACTGTTGAAACTATTAAAAATGTGGATAGATGGCTCACTGATCCTGTTTTCTCACTTGTTGCAAAGCAACAAGCTTTAATTCAATTCCATTTACTTAAATAGTACTGTTTTACAAAGCAGATTTACACGAATCTGGATGTAGATTTCGATCCAGAGGCAGCAGTGGCGAGGACAAAAACTGAGATGAGATGAAGAAGAAACTCTGAGAGGAACCAGACTCAAAATGGAATTCATCCTCTTCCAGGTGGCACCAGATAGTTGGATTACTCTTATTACTCTTCCACAGCTGAATAAAATATAGTTAAACAGTTCTGAGCGTTTACAGGATCTTCACCATGAGCATTAGAGTCGTTTAGGATTATAGACGTTTTTTAGTTTCAAATCCTGTCTCCAAATGATAGTATCCACTAAATAATGTGAGATCTTTAGGGTGTCTATATACGTAATCTTTGCGGTATCTATTTGGGACCATCCTCAGCAGCAGTGACTGATTCTCAAAGGAAGGAAGCTGGAAGCAAAACGGCATCAAGATGGGCTAAGCACCTTTGTTCTAATTGTTTAGCATCAAAACATCCCAAAACTCTCAACGCACATGAACTCTCAGATCTGCCCCTTTGCCTAAGAGAAAATCTATTTAACAAAGAGCTTAACAAAACACAGGATTTAAAACTACAGTGTGTTCCAAAAGTCTCCATTCATCATCTCAGTTGCTCCACAACACTTCCAGTCTTTTTGAATTTGTTCATAAGTTTGGCAACTGTGTGTGGTGTGTGATGTGCTCACCATGTTTTCTGTTAAAGTCTATCACAGCCTTGCGAAAGATTCCCGATCCAGTTCTGAGAATGAGTTCAATACTACTTCTTTTGTCAAAGGCATTCTTAAAGGATATCCAGAAAAGAAGATATATAATATATATAAACTATGCATGAAAAATTTTGGAAGATATTTTGCTAAAAAAAATAATAATAATAATAAAAAAAAAATAAGAAGTGTTCCCCTGTATATAGAGACTTTCAGGACCCCTGAAGTATCTCAAACACTAACTTTATGCTTAGTCAATGGCTACTAGCACTAATGTAATTATACTATTCATGATAAGATTTAATTGTTTGGATGGGGCACGGTGGCTTAGAGATTAGCATGACTGCCTCGCACCTCTGGGTTTGCATGTTGTTCTTGTGTTTCGGGGATTTCCTCCAAGTACTCCAGTTTCCTCCCCCAGTCCAAAGACTTATGTTGTAGGCTGATTGGCATTTCCAAACTGTCCATAGTATGTGATTGTGCCCTGTGATGGGTTGGCATCTTATCCAGGGTGTACCATGCCTTGAGCCCGATGTCTCCTGGGATAGGCTCCAGGTTCCCCGTGACCCTGAAAAGGAATAAGCGGTTGAGGATGGATGGATGGATATTCTGACTTATTCTGGAATTATTGTCTCCAGTAGATTAGGTTAAGTCCTTGTTACCGCAAATATGCGACCAGGTTAGTACAGGCTAAAGTGTACAGGCTCGATATGAAATTCCCGTTTAGGACAACATAAAGTTGATTGACTAAGTCTAAACCTCTGATTATTGTAATATTTTTCCAGTTAATGTGTACATAGGAAACTATGGCATAATTATATAAAGTTCATTTTAACTCAGATATTATTGGTCTATCTCTGTACATTTTAGTGGTCATGACCTCTGGCTAGAAATAACAGTACAGTAATTAAATGTTACTGTCTAAGGTGACTAAACAAAGTACTTTTTTAAAACGGGCAAGCATGGGTGACCATCTAAATAGTATTAGTCAATTACCTCTGGTTAGTGACCAAGACTGGCAAGTTTGTGATAGTGAGATCCACGTACACGGCCGGCTCGAGACTCTGAGCGACATGGAATCTGAACGAACGAGCACAATTTAAGTATGGAATTAACTAGAATAAATCAAATGTAAAAGATCAAAAGTATCAAAATAAAAATAACTAGGAAACAAGTACAACATTGATGTTTTTACAGTTGGAGCCAGATTTAATTTAAGAAAGAGTCAAACAGAATTGGAATAACAAATTTAATAATCTAAATGTATTTACCTCACTTCGAAAAGACAAAAATACGTTGGAATCCTTCTACCACATCATTGGATACCGTCATTGGACCAGAGAGTGGACCCCTACAACAGTATTTTATAGTTATTGTGTTTATGACTGACATACAATAGCTTATGCTTGTCATTGAGGTCTATATTTCCAACAGTGAATAGGGTTTTTCAAATCTGTAGAGTTTAGATCACATGCCTGCAATTTTCTAGTAATCCTGAAGACCTTGGTTAGCATGCTCAGTTGTGTTGGATTAGGGTTGGAGCTAAATTCTGCAGGAACTCGAGGGCCAAATTTGAAGAACCTTTTACATATAATTTTAAAAAATTGCTTCATTTGTGGAATTTAAGGTCAGGTTGTAGATAAGCATTACCTTATTTATTTCATAATTACTTTTCAGCTACAGTGGCACACTCATTGATTCAGTGACCTGATTTAAAAATAAAATGAACACTTGATACTGCAGCCCTGCATTCTGAAAGTACACTCTTGGTGCATGGCTTAATATCTATCTTGTCTGGATGTGGGAACTGGTGAGGAATGCCATTATTTTGTTTGCTGACAGAAGCTCCAGTCTCATTTTCTCTTGGCCGTTTGATTTCACTATCAATGCTGCCCTATCAGTGGTACCATCTCAGCCTAACATGTTCAATAAAAATGACATATGTTTAAAAATGTATTATACCTAGGATATGAAATGAGAAGTGCTGTCCATTTGTCTAGAAATATCCTGTATGGTTAGATAGTTTAAGACAAACATAAAACTGGAGAATGAGCAAAGAGCAAAAAAGTGGAAATTGTTGGTTTTTTTGACATATTTGGACTAGTAAACACTTGATCACCTTTGAAACAGTACCTAGTAATGAAGGTGATATACTTGAATAGAACCATAAGGAAAATTTGCTTTTTCAATAATTTATTCATCAGACATATAAATAGATGTTATATTCTTCTGTGGAAAAATAAGTACACCTTTGGACTCAGAAGCTAGTATTGCCCCCTTTAGCAGAAATAAGTTCTTGTAGGCATTTTGCATAACTGTCCACCAGGCTGGCTGGAATTTTTGCCCACTCTTCCATGTAATATTCTTTCAGTTGCAAGATGTTTGAGGGTTTTCTTGCATGTACTGCCTGCTCAAATCCCCCCAACACATTTCAATGGGATTCAAATCTGGGCTTTGACTAGGCCATAGCATAAACCTAATTTTTATTTTTTTTCATTTTGAGCCATTCCTTGGTGGATTTGACAATGTACTTAGGATCAGTGCCCTGCCTATATGCTCAGTGACAAACTAGTCTTGCAAAGGCTTTTTCTTGGCACAACTCCCATGCAGATCAGGTTTGTGCAATCTCTTTCTGATTGTAGAAGCATGCACTTTGATGCCAACAGTTGCAAGACTTACTAGCAGATCCGTTGATGAAATTTTGGGGTTCTTGGAGACTTCTTTTTGCATCACACGGTTTGTTATTGGGCTGAATTTGCTGGTATGGCCAGTCCTGCACAAATTGGCAGTCATTTGAAATCTGCACCATTTGTAGATTATTCTCCTTACTATAGAATGTTGTATTTCAAATAATTTACAGATATTTTTAAATCCCTGATCAGACTCAGAATCATCTATAGCCTTTTTTAATTCCTTACAGAACTCTTTAGATATTGGCATGATGACACCACACACCTCAATAGCAAAGGGAACACCAGACACTAGACATGGGAGGGGTATAAATATGACAGGTTCCACCTGCACTCTCTAAGCAGGTTCTAATCACTGTCACCCAATCTTAAACACCTGACTCTAATATTATACAGTGTGGAAAAGAAGTATTTGATCCCCTGCTGATTTTGTACGTTTGCCCACTGACAAAGAAATGATCAGTCTATAATTTTAATGG
>JAOUWY010000015.1:18822489-18833604 GCA_025728095.1 Prietella phreatophila | reverse complement strand
TGTGTGTGTGTGTGTGTGTTTGTGTGTGTGTGTGTGTGTGTGTGTGTGTGTGTGTGTGTGTGTGTGTGTGTGTGTGTATATTTATATACTGTTTAAACTGCTGAGGGTGTGATGTTTGTTTCCTGTAGCTGTGGAGCTGCTTATCCTGGCACATGACTGCTTCAGTCTCACCTGTAACATGGAGGGCATTGTCAAGGTCTTGCAAGCAGCCAGACACCTCAGCCACACACATCTGGCCCATGGGGAGAGATATGGGCTGCTGGTGAGGAAGTTCCCCTTTTCTCACTGCTCAGTTTGTGCCATCATTATCTTCTGTGGCCAAAAATTCAATTACAACTTCCAAGTAAAAACCTAAAATACTATGGTTGAAATATTATAATTAATGTTTTGTCTTTCTGGGGATTTTTATTTAACAGCTATTTGTCTGTTTTGATTTGATTTATTTATTGATTTATTGTTTTGCAGGTCCGATTATTGACCGGTATTGGAAGATACAACGAAATGACATACATCTTTGACCTTCTCAACCAGAACCATCGTTTCGAGATGCTCCTGAGAAAGAAAGTAGAGTCGGTAAAGTTGAGAGAGACATTTTTTCAAACTCCGCCATACCTCTGTGCATGTTCTTTTCATCTTTGAGTGGGGGTGTGACTGTGCATATGTGTGTTACAGAACACCAGATTAAAGACCGCGCTTCTGGACTACATTAAGCGCTGTCTGCCAGGGGACAGTGAGAAATACAACATGGTGGCTCTTTGTTTCAGCATGCGCCGAGAGATCGGAGAGAATCATGAAGGAGCTGCTCGAACACAGCTGAAACTTATCGAGTCCCAGCCATGGGGTAAGCAAGGCGTTTAGTATTAATACGATGCAGAACTCGGAATATATGCACATTAGTTTCACATTTTTATTAAAAAACACTATATTTTATGAAATATTGTTTATAGTGTGTTTTTTTTTGTTTTGTTTTTTTTTCTCTTTGAAATAAAAAGTCTTTTTTTTTTTTCTTATATCAGCAGTTACCCCAGAGCTCAAAAGTGGCTTAGAGAAGGTCCTCTTTTTGCTGAAAGATGCGGCAGAAAGTTATTCAAAGGTACTGGTTAATCCGTAAACTTTGTTTAGCCTTGGGTAGTCTTCGTGAATATATCTGACTGTGTGTGTCCGTGTCCCTGTAGGATTCATGCATGCGGCAAGCATTGAGGTGTGTAAAAATGGCTAAACTCATCACTCTGCAGCTTCACTTCCTCAGTCATGGACAGGACCATCGTGTAGTCAATCTCCAGCCATCAGAACTACTCCGTGCCATGATTGCACTACCACGGTGTTATCAGGTCTCCTGTTTACTCATCATTTTCTTAAAGTTGAAAGTATAAACTGTTTTTGTTTTTTTGATGTTGTTTTTGTTTTTTCGCTCTTGCTCTAGTAATTTGAGGTTTTTTCTAAATTGAAACGTAAATTCCTGTAAAATAATCATATAATATACTAACTAATATTATATGTAAGGAATAAAACACAAGGGGGGTGTACTGTTATAGGACAACAATAAATGACAGGTGTTATGGGCAGAGTTACTGTTACAACCACAAAGCTGATTTATTTTCCTATAACACCACGTCCCAAAGTGTTTTGGTCCCCTTATTCCGCAGCAATTTACCAACAATTGCATTTTGAATTTATTAATAAACAAGATATTACTTTTTTTTTTTTTTTTTTTACAATTATTTTTAAAAAAATGTTGCCAAACGTCTGTAAGAGAATTTAGTTCCTGTCATCACTTACATTATAATAGTTTTCCTCTTTACGTTAATTAAAAAAAATAAAAAATCTTTGACCAAGAAGCTGCAAAATGGAAAGTCTTCCGTCCTGAAGACCGCCCCATGGCAGAGAACTTAAAGGAACAATTCTCACTCTTACAAAGCACTGACATTGGAGACATCTTCCATAAATGTTAAATAATAAATAAATGTCCCCCGAGCGTCATCATATCAACAGTTAGATGTTTTTTCTTTGTTAAATAACACTTTTAAAATCCATTTATTAATAGAATTAGGGTACATGGAGCTTCCGCCATGCATTATATTAACTTTTACCATAGATCATATATGAACACGTGAAGAATGAAACGTGAATGATATACTACAGAAGAGATGGATTACTAAAAAAAAACCCCAAAAAACATGGATTGGTAATTTCTCGAACTGATCTCGAATCTGTTCTGTTTTGTGCCATTTAGTCATTTGTAGTAGCTGAGGCATACGACTACAGTCCTGACTGGGCCGAGATTCTGTATGAGAAGGTGATTCTGAAAGGAGATTTCTCCTACCTGGAAGAGTTTAAGCTGCACAGACCACTTCCAGCGAGCCTGTTTGAAGAAATCTCTAAAAAGTAAGCTTCATTTATTCGTACTGTAATTGTACAATTCACTCAACTTGTAAAAGCAGTTACACAATTCTTGTTTTCTTAGACAGCATTCTTTCTATAATGAAGAGAACATACATTTGAGTCTCTTGATAGTTTTACTAATTTAACTTTTGTTCTCCATTCCCCCACCCCCAACCCCCAAAGACTGTTAGTTAACAAGATGCCGAACACTGTGAGTCAGAACCTGAACCTGAAGAAGCTTCTGCAGTGTTGTGAAAATGTCCATACCCACTACAAACTGGCCTTCGATCATAATTTTGTCGACGTGGCCAACACGCTCCTACAGGACTCCAAAACAAGCAGTTACCTTAACGACCGATTAAGCAACTGATTATACCATTAACACCATCCATGTTAACATTCTTCTGCTTTGACTTGGCGTGTAGTGCTGTGAGCCGGTAAACATTTTGTACACATTTTCAGCCATACTATTATTTAGATAAAAATTTTTTTTACTTTTTTTGAATTGATTCCGTAAAAATTTCAATTAAATTATAGAGCTGATGATAAAAATTTACATATTTCAGAGATTAAATCTAACTTTGCTAATTTATCGGTTGTTCAATGCTCTGTTCTTCCCTCTGCTGAGCCCATGAGTGAGGTTTGAATTTGACATTAATATATTGATCAATGTTTAGCAGCAATGCAGAACATCTGTCTACTCCCTAGACGCTGAGCTTAATGTTTATATTACCAAGCAGTGAAATGGTTTCTGAAAATGCAGCCCAAAGCCAGGAGTGGGTTATTCATTTTACTTTCATGTCCTGTCAGTGTTTTACATAAGTGACCATGTATTTTAGAATGAAATGTGGCACAGTGTCTCATATTATGATGTAAACAATGTAGCTGAAAGCATGAAAAACTAGAAACAAAGTGATCACGCTGAAATTTGTGTTTTGTTTCACCAATTTTTCATCATTTTAAACGGTTGCTCTATATTCGAAGAATTTATATATTTGCTTCTCTTACATGGCCCATCATAAAAATATACATTAGATAATGTATATAATGTAAAATTACTTGAGATGGATTTTGTATATGGCTGGAAACTATATAGTGTATTACTGTGAGATGCCATCTGTGCCCCTGAAATAGCAGGAAATAATTATTCTCCCATTTTAAATGTGCCCCATGACCTTGTCCTCAGTTTGCCAGCAGTTATAGTATTTCCTCAGGTGTTGCCAAGTGGTACATGATCTGTCTTAAACTGCTATGTGTTGCACAACAAGGAAAAAAATTTGGTCATGATGATGGACATGTGTATGTCCGTTCATACTACAATGTACGGCCAAGTGTTTGTGGACACCTGATTATCAGACCCACATGTGCTTCTTTTAGACCCCCTTTGTTATCATAATAACCACCACTCTTCTGGGAAGGCTTTCCACTAGATTATGGAGCATGGCCATGGGAAGACATTCTGGTGTCTATTGCGACATTCACTCGTGTGTAGAACTTTTGTGGTAACAATTTGGGGATGGCCCACCTACGCTTGTGGTCAGGTGTCCACATCATTTTGGCCATGTATAAAACATGCCTTTACATTTACCAAAAGAAAAGTCTTGTTGTAAAAGTGGATTTATTTTTGGTAATACTATTATACACTCACTAGATAATACTAGGTAGGGCTTTAATTTGCTCTCAAAAGAGCCATGGCATGGATTCCAGAAGATGTTGGAAACATTCCTTTGAGATTCTGGTCCATGTTGACATGATTACATCAAGCAATTCCTGCAGATTTTTCAGGTGCTCTTTCATGCTGTGAATCTCCTGTTCTATAACGTCCCAAAGGTGTTCACTTGAATTGAGATCCCAAGTGTCCCAAGAAAACTTTCCCCACACCTTTACTCCACCTCCACCACGTTGTTGTCACAAAATTCTACCCCTACTATCTGTGTGCCTCAGCAAAAATTGAGATTCACCAGACCAGGCTATGTCTTTCCAGTCTTCAACTGTACAGTGTTGGTGAGCCTGTGCCCACTGCAGCCTCAGATGTCTCTTCTTGGCTGACAGAAGTGGAACCTGATGTATGTGGTCTTTTGCTGTTGTAGCCCATCTGCTTCAAGCTTTGACATGTTTTTCTGACAATGCTTTTCTGTTATAAGGAATGCTCATTTGAGTTACTATAGACTTCCTGTCAGCTAAAATCAGTTTGGCCAGTCTCCTTTTGGTCTCTCTCATCAATAAAGTGTTCATCCTGCTGAACCTCTGCTCACAGGATGTTTGTTTGTTTTTCACGCCATTCTGTGTAAATTCCCAGGAAATCAGCATTTTCTGAAATACTAAAGCCAGCCTGTCTGGTACCAACATCCATGCCACAATCAAAGTCACAGAGATTAGACTTTTTCTTCATGATTTTATTCATTACGATTGGCTGATTTAGAGAACTGCATGAATGAGTAGGTGTGCAGCTGTTCCTAATGAAGTGCTCCATTAGTGTGTTGCATTTAAAGTCTGACTAATGTAAGCTAACTAGCCACTCATGGCATCTTCAGAAGTTGTTTATGTGAAAGTATTGCAGTTTCTGAATGTGATACAGCTATATCTTGATGTTTTAAATTTTCTTATGTGTTGATTGTGTCCTTTGTGTTTCAATGCACATATTTGTGGTTTAGAAATGTATTTTACAGACAATTAGTGTTACTACTCTCAGGAGAATGTGCATTTGAACTGTCTTTCTCTGCATGGGGAGCCCTTTCGGGAGTGATCTCAGATCAGTTTGGCTCTGCAGAAAGAACAGAGACCCCCATGGCTCCAAGAGAATCATTACAGGGGGCTTGACTGGAATACTGTGAGTGGGTGAGGAGAAGGAATTAGCTTGAAATGAGTACGTCTAGGCCCCCCATAAGTGAAATTATACCTTGCTTGTTGATTTGATTCTTTTACTGTATTGTTATTTAGATTAATGAAGATATTAACACTAAGAAGTAACACATGGGATTGTGCAATGACCAAGAAAAGAAAACTGTTGGCACAAAGTTGGCACTACAATTTCCCTTCACTCGAACTCAGAGGCCCAAACGTTTTTCCTCCATCACAATGCTTTCGTACACAAACCAAGCACAATGAAGACATGGTTTGCCAGGGTTGGAGTGGAAGAAACCGAGTGTTTTGCGCAGAGCCCTGACCTCAACCCCACTGAACACCTTTGGGATGAACTGGAACACCAACTGCACCCCAGACCTCCTCACCTAACTGCAATGCCTGACCTCACTAATGCTCTTGTAGCTAAATGAACAGTAATCCCCACAGCCACGCTCCAAAATCTAGTGGAAAGCCTTCTGAGAAGCGTGGAAAGCAAAGGGGCAATAAACCAAGGAGGGGGGGTTAATGGTTATAATGGGAATTGTATTGGTTTTAATATAAACTGGAATGGTCCCTGTGGGTCTCTACTGGTTATTACTTGCCTTCTATTGGTTGCATGTTATGTCTAGTGGATGCCATTAAGGACCAGTAAAGGTAGTGGTTTTAATGGTTAGCTGATAGTTATTAGCTGATAACCCCGAGCAGGAGTGTGTGTGTGTGTGTGTGTGTGTGTGTGTGTGTGAGAGTGAGAGAGTGTCAGTAACTTAATTATCCAAATTGAAGTAGGCTATATAATGTAAATAATTATCTAACGTCTGCTAAATGCTCTAATACCAAATGTACATCTAGTCTATCCCAACGTTTGACTGTATAAAAGTACTAATTTACTGTATCCTACAGTTCGGTTCTCTTCACTATGCGGTTCCTTTCGTTCGTGCTGCGAATCGATTGGAGCGACTCGTTCAAGAGAGTCGTTCAGAAAGAACCGATTCATTCAGTACTCTCCCGTCATTACCACCCCAGGAGTGTGTAAAAGCGCCACGGCTGACTTTCCCTTTCTGCAGACTGAGCTGTGCGGTAGATTCTCTCAGCATGAGGATGGGGGGAAATCATTTCCCAGTGTATTTGGTGACCTCTGCCTTCCTGGTTCAGGGTAAGCGTTTTAATATGCGCTCAAATTGATCCACAGGTTTAGTCTGGACGTGTAGCCTTTATTATAGTGTGTTGGACGCAGATCTTAGACATATGATGATATCATGTCAGTGGTATTCACGTGTTCTATAACATATTCCAAGTTTTTAATCAGAAAAAGAAAAAAGAATTGGCACATTTTTTAAAATGTATTTTTGAATCCATTTTTGTGACACATTGTGATGTTCAGAAGTTGTTCTTGACAGCATTTCTTTCATTGATTCAATCATTGTTTCTGGTAACCAGCACCAGCAGTGATCTACAAATACCTCCAGACTGTTCTACATAATTCAACACTGCTAAAAATGACATAAAAGAAACCTTCAAAGAATTTGTAATGGTTTTACTGGAAAGTCTAATGGTCCCGGTGGGTCTCTACTGGTCATTTGTGGATATCATTAAGGACCAAGTGGATATCTAGTGTCAAGTGGATATCACTGAGGACCGGTAATGGTTTTAGTAGTTTGCTAATGGTTTGTAATGGTATTTGTAGTGGAGATCATTAGAGTTGATGGTTTCTATAGTTGTTTGTTTGTTTGTTTTTCAGCAGGGAAGCCTATGTCTTTTATTATTCACTTGGTACTGCGCACCACTGAGCTGATGCAAATGACTGTAACACTGCTGTAGGACTGATATTTCGGTATTAAATAAGGATATTGTCCTTTTTATCTTTCGAACACACACTGTCTCTTAGGTACGTGGACATATTAGGATCTGGTTTTATAGGCCAGAGGTCGGTTCCCTCGGCTTGCCTTCTAAGGCACTACAGGGAGGAGAGGTGAGCTCTGTGGGGAGCTGTAGTGCTGCTGACGCACAACCCATTGTAGAGGATCTTAATCTAAGAGCTTTTGAGCTCTTAGTAGTTACAAATGCAGTTTGGAACAACAAGGTGAAAGACGGGCAAGAACATATATACAGAGTATACAGTATTCATAATATTCGGAGTGGTAAGAGAGGGTAATTGTAACAGTAAGTCAATTTCAGAATGTACACCTTTCCTTGCGCCTGGGCTGTTTTGAGGTTTGAGATATGATCTCTATAAGAGATAATCATATATATTGTACATGCAGCCAAGTGTACAGACGGGAGATGCTTGATGACATTCTCAGATCAATATTTTGCCATCTGGGCCGACTGCAGAAGATCTGATCTACCTCGTCTGATTTGTATGCATTTTCGGCCCCCCCATACACACACACACACATACTCTTATTTAGAAATGTAATCTAAAGCAAAACAAGATTGATGTCTGGATTTCATTCCTGTCTTGATATGTCTGCTGTGGGTGTGTGACCTTAGTGACCTTGCAAGGAGAGCACCAGCGGCGTCTTTATAAGGATCTCATGCAGAACTATAATCCTTTAGAGAGACCGGTGTACAACGACTCTCACTCCCTGACTGTTCACTTTAGTATCAGCCTCATGCAGATCATGGATGTGGTGAGTAGCACTACACACACACTCACACAACCAACCATCTGTTTATGCGTTCCATTACTTCATACAGATCACATAATAAACATGTGCTGTGCATGATATATATGATGTATAACTGAATTAAATTGAAGGCCATCAGAAATCTCTGGCACATAAAAGTGTTGTTCAAATTTATTGTAGCCCCTGGTGGGTAAATAGTTCCACACAGGCATGAGGAGCATTTGGAAACTGATGTTATCTATTTATAGCAATTTCTTATGAGGTGCACAGACTTGCAACTAAATCATCAAGCCAAGTCTACAGTTCAAAAATACAAAAGGTTAACACAGCATGTTGGGAATTGTATTATATTTAATTGTGCTTCGGTGGTTTCCTCCGGCTACTCCGTTTTCCTCCCGAACTCCAATGACATGCGTTCTAGGCTGACTGGCGTTTCCAAATTGTCTGGAACGTGTGTGCGATTGTGCCCTGCGATTGGCTCCACGTTCAAGGTGTGCCCCACTTCATGCACCCTGGGATAGGCTCCAGGCTTCCTCATGACCATGTGTAGGATAAGCGGTATGGAAAATGGATGGATGTAATAACTAAATAAAACTGGGCTCCAGGGTCTCGAGTTCAATCCTGAGCTTAATGTTATTGTGGAGTTTTACCCATATCCAAGTAGGTTTCTTCTCAACTCCCAAAAACTTGCTGGGAGGAGGATTGGCTACACAAAAATTGGCAAAGATGTGAATGAGTGCATGTGTATGTGTGAATGGAATGGCATATGCCATCCATGATGTATAACCACCTCACACACAGTGTTCATGGGACAAGCTCTGGATTTACTGCAAACTAGACCAGGATAAAGTAAATGGCGCACTTATAGCGCTTTTATCCAAAGTGCTTTACACTGGTTCTCATTCACCCATTCACACACACACACCAATGGTAGCAGAGCTGCCATGCAAGGCGCTAACTTGCCATCGGGAGCAACTCGGGGTTCAGTGTCTTGCCCAAGGACACTTTGGCATGTGGAGTCATGTGGGCCATTGAACTACCAACCCTATGATTAGTCGGACAACCCGCTCTACCACCTGATCCACAGTCGCTCCAAAGTGCCGCACTTGTACCACATGATCTTATGAGACTCTACATTGGAAAGCTGAGAAGTTGATCCAAGTACTCGCTTGTAGGGAGAAGAAAAAAAAAATGTCCTAAACAATATAATGTACTGAATGTTACATTTCCTTATACAAAACAGTTGACAATGACATTTATGAAATGAACAAATAGACCGAGTGAGTCATGGCTGCATGGGCTCAAAACTTTGAAATACCCAGTGATGCCTTACACTTCGAGCATGTTTAATCAAGACCGAATTTCACCCACAAGTCATTTATGAGGTACTGTCAGCAGAAGAACAGAAACATTCCCATAAGTAATTATTTAACCAGCCAGTAAATGTGTTTTGAGTGCTGGGGACACAACAGATGACGGGTCAAAAAAAAAACCCATTATACTCACCGAAAGTGTTTTTACTTCTGTATCAAGCGCAATCCAAGGAAACGATAACCTTTCCGTTTTAACCAACACTGTGCAGAAATAATGACATGACACACGCTTTAGAAGCTTTTTCAATTTTGGGTGTTATGGTTTACATGACCTACATTGTGTTGCACTAGGAGGTTGTTATTAAAAAATAATAATAATAATAAAGTAAACTGAAAGGCACACCTGGAGGTTGAATAAATTGCCCATTTAAATGACTTCCACCTGTTACTGCTATATGAATATGAAAGCAGGAAGAGAACTGCTGTAAGATGCTTGGCACATTAGTAGCCATTCAAATGTGAGTTTGATAATAGAGGACACATTTTATTACATCTGCAACTCACTGCTTTCAGGCCTCACAACCAGCTCAATCAAACCCCTTCAGATGATTCAGAATGCTGCAGCGTGCCTCGTCTTCACCCAGCCCAAGACAACCCATGTCACACCCCTCTTCATCTCCCTCCACTGGCTTCCTGTAGCCGCCCACATCAAGTTCAAGGCCTTGATGCTCACCTTCAAGACCTTTTCAGGAACAGCACCCTCCTACTTCCTGAAGGCCTATGTTCCCTCTCGCAATCTGCGATCGATTAGAGACTGACGTTTAGTAGTTCCCACTCAGCATGGCGCAAGGTCCCTTTCCAGAACCTTCACGCTAACTGTTCATCAGTGGTGGAATGCACTTCCGATCTCAATCCAGACCGCAGAATCTCTCACCATCTTCAAAAAACAGCTAAAGACCCACCTCTTCCGTGAACACCTAACCAACTCATATAAAAAAATAATATTTAAAAAACCACAGCACTTACACCTCTACTCTGTGCACTTTGCGTCCTCTAGAACTCAATTAATGGAGCTTTTATAGTAGCACTACTTGTATTGTTCTCTGCTCGATATATCGCTTTGCTTATTTGTAAGTCACTTTGGATAAAAGCGTCTGCCAAGTGAATAAATGTAAATGTAAATTACGGATTCCAGTGTCACTGTAAACAGAGCTACAGTGAAGTTTTTTTTAGAAAGTATTATATTAAATATTTTAACATACTATACTTTCAGTTAGTAGTAGGAACATCAAAAGTGGTAGGGTGTATCAGAAAATGGTGGGGGCATGGTGTGCTTCCCAGCATCTCCAGTATAAGTCATTTTTATGTTGGTTTCATTTTGTTTATTTATTTATTTATTACTTTTTTCTTAAACTGCAACGCTCTTGATTTCAGTAATTCAAGTGAGTCATAATTCACAAACAACCACAAGGAAAATGCAGGTACCATGCTCGTATAGAGTAATGTAAGAATGTATTAAATATACGTTATTCCAGGTGGCACGAAGGTTTAGTGGTTAGCAGGTTTGCCTCACACCTCCAGGGTTGAGGGTTTGAATCCTGCCTCTGCCATGTGTGTGCAGAGTTTGCATGTTCTCCCCATGCTTCGGGGGTTTCCTCTGGGTTTGCATGTTCCTCCCCCAGTCCAAAGACATGTACTGTAAGCTGATCGGCATTTCCAAAGTGTCCTTAGTGTGTGAATGTGTGTGCGATTGCGCCCTGTGATGGGTTGGCACCCTGTCTAAGGTGTCCCCCACCACATGTTGTCCATCCATCTTCTACTGCTTATTCCTTCTTCAGGGTCACGGGGGAACCTGGAGCCTATCCCAGGAATCATCGGGCACAAGGCGGAGTACACCCTGGACAGGGTGCCAGTCCATCGCAGGGCACAATCACATACACACTCACACA
>JAOUWY010000015.1:18802373-18822389 GCA_025728095.1 Prietella phreatophila | reverse complement strand
ACCCTGGACAGGGTGCCAGTCCATCGCAGGGCACAATCACATACACACTCACACACCAATTCATACACTACGGACAATTTAGACACCCCAATCAGCCTACCATGCATGTCTTTGGACTGGGGGAGGAAAGCGGAGTACCCGGAGGAAACCCCCGCAGCACGAGGAGAACATGCAAACTCTGCACACACATGGCCCCGGCGGGAAGTGAACCCCGGACCCTGGAGGTGTGAGGCGAACATGCTAACCACTAAGTCACCATGCACCCTGGATACATGTTGTTCCTTATAAAATTGGTATCACTATTTTGTGCCAAAGAAAAATCATGATTTCAATAATCCACCACTACAGGAACCTCCTACACAGCCCATTAATGTCAAAAATCAATTGGCTCATTATAGTAAAAAACACACGGCCTCAATGTCAGTGAAGTGAAGAAGGACGTGAAGGACAGAGGAATAACTTTTTCCCCCTATCTGAGGTACAATAAAATAAATGCTCATATGAATACATATTCATATATGGGAATTGAATATATACATCAGTCACACATCCTCACTTCTCATCTCCACGCCTTATATATGCACCAGTGTACTTTTGCAGCTCTGCGCATAATTATCTTGCGTATCCTACTGATAATAGTGACAGTTCATCTCCTTGAATCTCTCGTATGCTGCTTTGAGGTATTTTGATAATATACTAATAATAAGCTGTAAAATACTGTATGTAAAGTAAATAAATATACATACATGCATATGTACAAGTGAACTAGCCTCAGAATTTCACATCCGATATTGTTCTTTAGATGCGTGTGTATGCACAGCTGTGTTGTGGTGGAAGGGAGATGCTGCTGTAGCTGTCTCCTGATAGCAAAACAAAGCGTAAAATCTGACCAAATCAGATTCTATTAGACACAATTAACCTACCACGAAGCTCCTCTCTTGCAGCTGCTCGCCGTCTTATATTATGTAACCGACACTAACATAACTGCTTTGTTTATATGATGGGACATTCTGTAATCTTTTTCTAAATTACTCTAGTAGCATAATGCATGAATCACAAATGAGCTTTCGACTGAAGAGAAAGAATATCACCCAATTTCAGTTACCGTTGTGAACCCTCAGTTCACAAAAACAGTTCCCTTTTTGGAGGCATCCTCATGGTCATTACTGTAGTATTGTTACCTGGAAGCTTCATGAATGAAACACCAAAAAGCACACAAGTTTCTGCCACACTGATCTCCCTGATCAGAGTCAGTGCCATGACGGACTGACAGAGGGATACAAGTGAAGGTTTTATTAAGAGAAATCAATATTAGTGGAGAGGAGAGAGTGATGTAGCCAATTCATGGTTGGGGATTATCAGGGGACCATGATGGAGAAGGGGGACTTTTGCCTGGACACTCTTTTATGATACTCCTGGGATTTTTAATAACCACAATGAGTCAGGACCTCGGTTTAATATCTCATCTGAAAGACAGTGCTGTTTTTACAGTATAGTGTCCCCGTCACTAAACTGGGGCATTAGGACCCACACAGACCACAGGTTGAGGGTCCCCTGCTGGCCTCACTAATACCATTTCCAGCAGCCACCTTAGTTTTCCCCAGGAAACCTTAGTTTTCGCATCCACTGGCCAGGCTCGTCCCTGCTTAGCTTCAGTGGGGAACCAGGTGAGAGCTTCAGGGTGACATGGCTCTGGCACATTAATGTAAAAATGGTGTAAAAGCAACATTATAACAGTTACTAATACTACTACCACCAAGAAGAATAAGAATTGTGCAAGTCCTTAAGTCATTAAAAAAGTTAAATTAAAGTTAACAGTTAAAATAAAAAAATAAGGCTCTCCGCACACTCATTACTGGTTTTTCTCTCATGGGAGTGCTTTGTGTGTTTTTTGTGTGTGTGAATAAATGGTATATCGATTGAAAAGGCAAGGATTAAAAACTAGCCAAACAAATGGCTCATTAGGGTCACAAGCTTCATTTCTATTCAGAAGCTGGGTTTCTAATGTTTCAGATATTTAGTCATTTTGAAATGAATTTCCAAAAAATCCACAAAAATATTAATGAATCTGTGTCTCCATCAGCCACAGTAATGTAAAAGTGTTTAGGGACCAAAAAAAAACCTGCATTTTGGTCTACCTATGAAAAGTAAAAATAAATAAATAAAAAGGCAAAACATTAGCGAAATGTATTATATAGACATTTAAATTTATTTGCATTTGAAAATTAATTTTATCTGGAGTTACTTGGCATCTAGCATCATTTATTTCCTTTTAGAATTATTAGGCACTGAAATTCAAATTACACCTCTAATCTGAGTCCAACATTTATGACACGAATATCAGGCAGGAATATCAGCTGGATTTTAGTACCATAGACAAGCTATATAATATGTCGTAAATGTCCGAGTCCTTTAAATTCCAATCTAAAGAGATAAATCATCAGAGTGTAATTCAATATTGTTAATACTTCCATTCAACACCATCAGGTCAGTAAGAATTTATAGTCCCTGACTATAAATATCTTGGCTTAGCCTTTAATAAACCCACTTGTAGATTGCATGACATTGAACAATTCTTAAATGACAACACATTTTATTCAGTATGTGTATTGCATACATGTGTGTATTATAATGCATGGTTGTGTCTTCCAGGATGAGAAGAATCAGGTTTTAACAACCAACATCTGGTTACAACTGGTAAGCCTACTTACTCACGCAAATATCAGAGAGAGAGAGATTGAGATTTTCTGTTCATTCATGCAATTATCCAATCAGCCAATCATGTGGCAGGAGAACAATGCATAGAAACATGCAGATTTGGGTCAAGAGCTTCACTTATTGTTCAGACATCAATGGGCAATGGGGAAAGGTCTGATCTTTGGGTTGTTGTTTTTTTGTATATCGGCCAGGCTGGTTTGAATGTTTCATAAGCTGCTGATCTCCAGGGGATTTTTCATCCACAACAGTCTCTAGTTGAAGATTGGGGGAAAAAAGACCAAGCGATGTCTTTTTTTTCAAAATTTGATCACCCTGTTTCAGTGAGCATGTGCCCGATGTAGCCTTATATTCCTGTCTGGTGGAAAGGAACCTGATTGCTGTCGTCTGCTGTTGTATCCCATGCACCACAAAGTTCTGCATGTTGTGCCTTCTGAAATGCTTTTCCCCTGGCTGCAGTTGTAAAGATAGGTTATTTGCATTGTGAGAGATTTCCCATCAGCTCAAATCATTACGGCCATTCTTCTCTGATCTCTTTTATCAACATGGTGTTTCCACCCGCAGAGGTGATGCCCACTTGACATTTTTCTCACCATTCTGTGTAAACTCTAGAGACTGTTGTGTGAAAATCCCCGCAGATCAGCAGTTTTTGAAATACTCAAGCTAGCCTGTCTGACACCAACAACCATGCCACAGTCAAAGTCTCTGAGACATATTTTTCTCATTCTGATGTTTGATGTGAACATTAACTCATTACCTCAGAAGGAGTGTGGTCTTGATGCTAAAGGTGAAATGAAATCTTTAAGTAACTGAATGGCTTCTCTTTGTGTACAGTTTGGCTGTTTAATGCTGTCTTCTTTGGGCTTGACCTAGTTTTTTGTGTGTGTTTGTGTGCTTTCAACCTCCATATTATTCTGAAATTCATTGTTCTGATTGAGCTTCTTTATCATCGAAAGGGGAATGTGTGCAAATGGAAATTTGAGGTGTTTTGATATTTTATTTGAGGTGATTTGGGCCACTGTGAGCATTACTTATTCCTACAAGCACGGTTTCAGACATACCAATATACATACACACAAATGGCATAGGCAGAAGTTTAGTTCATAGTTGCTGTTCTTAACTAATGCAATTGTTTGAATTTAATTACTTTATTATCAGTGGTTCCTCTGAGTGTGGATACTTACACATTTAAAAGGTCCTGTCAAAATTAAGCTAATGAGACGGAGCTTCTGTAATATTCTCTCTCTCTCTTTCTTTTTCTCAGTGTTCTTTCTTTAAAGCCTCCCTCTCCATCAGCCATTTCAACGAATTCAATGCGAATTTTTTTTTTTTCTTAAGTGAATCAGTGAATTGATTGCCCATGAATATTTGTGGTCTCCTCCTTTGTGAATATGGCTTATTTAAACCTAAGGGTTTATATTTCTTACTTAAGTGCTACAATTACTGCTGTAGTATGCTGGCTTAATTATCCAATTATAACTACTACTTCCTTGTCCCAAACCCTGCAATAATGTCCAGGTACAATGGCTTTGTTGGCACTCCACAGCCACAGGATACCAGTTTCACGCAGCATGGTACAGTAATCCACTAAAACCGGTTACTCAAGAGAACATGGTAGCAAAACAGGAAACATACATGTGAGTTCTAATGTCAATCATTACACTGCATGATCGGATTTAGGCAGCTCTTTTGGTTCTAAAGTATGAGTTGTTACAAATACCTGGATTTCTCCAGACCCTTTTTTCTTCAGCAGAACACCAGAAGCACATTATCTAATTAGGCACGATATTAAAGAAATTGACTTGGACCAGACCACTGCCTAGACTGATCTTTCAGCCTGATTACAGTTGATGAGGGTAGAGTGAGTTCGTGTTCGAGGTCATGCTGCACATGATTTGGAGGTTTAATATGATAACCATCAGCCCGGTTGCTGACGTAATGTTGCACTAACCTACACAGGCCTGCTCAAGCCACCGTACAGAGATTCTGATTTCTCTATTGTAAAATAAACATTGTATATTTAACCTTCACTTTAGAAAACAGAATCTCCCCAAATCATATATTCCTTCTGTGAAAAAAAATAAAAAATCCTTACTATAGAATTATGACAAGGTAATGAATGAAATCAAGGACGTCATGTGTATAGATACATCTGCAGATTTTTTGCTGTTTTTTTTTTTGATACTAATCATGAATTTACTTATTTATTTTTATAGATTATAATTATAACCCCCCTCTTTTTGCCCCTTCAGTACTGGTTGGATTATTATCTACAGTGGAACCCGAGTGACTACCCCGGAGTGTCCAATGTGAGGTTTCCTGATAATCAGATCTGGAGCCCTGACATTCTCCTCTACAACAGGTAGACCTGCTTAGCATAGCTAAGAAAACATTGGCAAATCTGGAAAAGAAACAAAAAAATTCTAAACACACTGTTGTTTGTTTGTTTGATAACCAAAGGAAATATTTAAAGTGTAAAGAGTTACTGGGAAATTGGATATAGCAACAAATTGGCTACACTGGGTAATTGTGCATGTACAGTCACGGTAGCTGAGGCATCATGGTTGCAGTGACAGCTGTGTATGAGTTTTGTGGTACTTGCTAAAATGTAATACTTTGTGTGTTTACATAGTGCTGATGAGAGGTTTGATGCCACTTTTCATACCAATGTGTTGGTCAACTCATCTGGCTACTGCCAATATCTACCCCCAGGTAAGCTATAATAGATAACCTCTCACATCTCTTAAAGAAGCCTTCTCTGTTCTTTTGGCTTGTTTGATTGTGTATGTACCCTGAAAACGATGACGCGGTAGAAGATGGATGGATGGATGGATGGATGGATGGATGGATGGATGATTGTGTATCTGTCTGTCCTGTAATCTTCAGGTCTGTCCTGCATCCTATTCATACCATGAGGGGAAATAAGTATTCAAAGACTTTTGCTTTAGTTATGTTATATACTTCCAGTGCATATATCCCCTTCAAAGTTACACCCATAAATATGGACAGAAAAATATGGATTCGCAAGTGAAAAAAGATACAGTCCATATAAAAAGTAGATGGATGGATGCAAACAAGCAATCATGGTTAAGGTGGAGGAGATGGATAGATGGATGGATGGATGCAAGAAAGCAATCATGGTAAATCTGGAGGAGCTTCCTTGTGTTTATCGAGGCAGCATCATCAAACTACACTTAAACGGAAAAACCTACAGAGCCAAAGCAAAGATCTTAAACATCCCTGTCTGTACAATTGGTCTGATAATATGTAGGTGGCAAATTTGTAGAAACGCAAGGTGCATCATGTAAGATTACAAAATGCGCTCTCAGATTACTGATAAAGACAGCAATGACTCAAAAGAGTTGCAGGACAACCTGAAAGTAACAGGAGCAACCGTTACAACAAAGAACCATAAGCAAAAAACTGCACCAGAATCATCTCCATCTCCACGCAAAACTCTTTTACTAAAATGAGATGTGCGTCGCACAGTCATGTGCGTCTAAAAGCATTTAGACAAATCTAAATATCTTTTGGAGCAATCTCTGATCAGACAAAAAAAAAATAAACCTCCAGCAATAATTCAGCACATCGTGTTAGGAGGAGATCGTGAGAATAATAGAGAATACCACACCATAATACCATAATAAGAACACCACACCCACAGTGAAGAATGGTGGTGGGAGCATCATGATATGGATCTGCTTGTCTTTAAATGGTTCTGGGGTATTACACATCATCAAAGGACGCAATGCACAGAGACATACAGTATTAGAGGAGAATTTAATCTCATGGGCCAAGAAACAATCTCGGGACAAGATGGATGTTTGAACAAGACAGTGACCTTAAACATACAGGCGAAATAGCTCAAGGACTTCTTGCATGGCCTAGCAAATATCCTGCCTTTAATCCTATTAAAAGTTTTATGGAGAATTTTAGTTTTGCAATTCCATCAGAGGGAACCTCATAACCATGGGACGTTGGAGTAATTACTTCTTGGTATAAATGTCTCAAAGCTACTAATACTAGTGTTGGTCATTTGTAGTGATTAATTTTTTTAATGTACTGTATCTTATTTATATTTTATAAAAACAAACTTTTTTTTTTGTTCACATTTATAAGTCAATGGGGGGTTGGGGTAAGGTGGGGGGGTTGCCATATTGTAGCCATGCCCAAAGACATAGTGAGAATATGTAGTTCCCTCATGAAATCCCACAATACACTGCAATAATTTAGTGCCCAAATAAAGTAACTCAAGGGTAGAGAATACCCATAATGCACTTATAGGGAAGAGGGAGTATAATACCAATTTGGGATATAGCTCATCTTATCTCTCCTAATTCCTATCTGAGAACATTACAGTATGTACCGTGGCCTTTTGGTTGTGCATTGTGCATCGAAGCCTTCTATGGTCATGCGGGTATTTTTCTAGTGCGTTAACCATAGAAATATATAAATACTTTCATATCAGTAATGCATGATGGGATGCATGCAAATGAGTAATATTGGCAGTAGATGTGGAACACCAAGAGTGTTTGGAGACCTTTATAAAAACCTTTGGGAAAACGCTGTGATGGAGCAAGAATGACTCAGAGACTGAGGCAAGAAGACAAGCCTGAAACACTGTGCATCTGTTCTGTGTTTGGGAGTAAATTAGATTCATGAGCATTTATCTTATAAAGAAGGTGACTGTGAATGTGAATGAGACAGTTGGATGTTGTATTTCTTGCTGGCTGTATTTGGGAGATGGAGTTGGACGCTGATTCTGGCGTTGACACAACATAACGTTTTAATTTGACTTGACAAACACTATGATTGATATGATGTGAAACATTATGATTGGGGTCCCCTTCATTGCCATCCTTCTCAGTGTGCATGGTAGGCAGCATGTTCATGGATCTTATTGCTGGCAAATTATTACCGGTTTAGACGGTATTTTAAGTGTCTGAAAATGTCCATTAATACATAGTTTGAGTGGAAAATTGAGTGATTGTATGTAATCTCTATTTCGTATAATTCATTTCAATCATAAAAGGTGCCAATAGTTCTGAAGGGCACTTTACCTGTTTCTATCTCTTATTTGCTGTATTAATTCTCCTTATCTTGGTCGTGTAGTACTATAGTTCTTTTCATTATATAAACTGGCTCAACTGACTCTCTTTGAAAATTCGCAGGAATTTTTAAGAGCACCTGCTATATTGATGTGCGCTGGTTCCCCTTCGATGTTCAACAGTGTGATTTGAAGTTTGGATCTTGGACCTATGGAGGCTGGTCTCTGGATCTGCAGATGCTGGAAGCAGATATCACAGGCTACATAGGCAATGGAGAGTGGGATCTAGTGGGTAGGTTTATACACACTGATTGATTTATAATGTACAAAGGACTGTTAGGAACACTGGAAATTGTTTAGATGTTTCTGAGGGAAACCTGGCCAAAGAAAGAATCAATACCTAAGGAGCTTGATCTTCTAACAAACCATTTTCCTAACATGTAATTAAGGGGGTGAAAATCCTTTTTTTTCTCTCCCTGAAGATCACAGATGTAGTTTTTGTGACTCTGTTTGGAAATAAGCCTGCAGAATGTCTTGTGATGATAACAGCAGTCATCAGCTGTGGATGCTGTCTCTGTAGAGTGATTTGAAAATAATGAAACGTTCTTGCTAGCAGATTGAACTACCAGCGGACCTGGAAATGAATAGCTTCTTTAGCCATTTGAATTTGGCAGTACTATTTGCATATTGTCATTCACAGTTTGCCAAAAGGGAGAAAACTATGCATTTAAAATAGAAAACAAGACAAAAATCTGTTTTTGTACTATGGTCACTAAAGATCCATCCCTTACAATAAGTATTACTTACTTATTGTTCAGGAAAAGTCGAAGACAAGCTGAAAATTTGTCCTTAAACACTGATAATGAATTAGTTTTTCTGGTCATGGCTACAGTCATGAGGCCTTGAGAAAGCTAATGCCAGGGTAATGAGGTTTGGAGTCCTGCTTCCTGGTCAGTTAAGAGATAAAGTACCCCTATTTCTTCAGGGAAATAAAGGAGCATATGAGGGAGGGAGAAGGAACAATTGCCCCGAGTCAATGGTCCATAGAACACCCCCATAATTGAAAATAATTTCGAGATGCAAGCATCCACTGGAGAAAATTGGATTATTCCCCTTTTATATTGTTTTTGTGTTTGAGTGGTGCTTTGATGAATTTTGCTGAGAGTACAAGTAACTGTGGGGGCTCGAACCTTATTTTCCATCGAGTTGGACAGTGTGAGTAGGCAACTAATAGATGTCTAATATGTCTGGTATCTATTCATTTATGTCTTCAAAATTAGGTACCTACTATATTAGTATGTGACAGGCATAGTAATTGTGCTTTTTTGCTAAGAGTTCTAACTCATCTTAGAGGTTCCTGGACGGAGAAACGAGAGGTTTTATGACTGCTGTAAGGAGCCGTACCCTGACATTACCTTCACGTTGGTGATGAGGAGGAGAACGCTCTACTACGGCCTGAACCTGCTCGTCCCCTGTGTGCTTATCTCCACCCTCGCACTACTGGTATTCTTGTTGCCTGCTGACTCAGGGGAAAAGATCTCTTTGGGTAACACACACACATCCAATGTAGATTTTTTTTTAAACGCATGGCTATGTGTACAAATTTGCTTGATATACAGTATAGACATATTGTAGGTATTCTGTTTCTGAGTCTAGAGTGTTTTAACAGTTGATTATTTAGTAATGTCTTAATGAAGGAGTTCCAACACTAGGTGTGTTGAAAAGAATATGCCATATTTCTGCGAGCACTAGGTAATTATACATGACTTGTGATTGAAGGCAGTATCATGCTAGCAGTGTCTACCTGAGTGTGGATAAACTACCCATGAAGTAATCTACTTGGTCAGCAGTCAGATGTTTGTGCTGTTCAGATGTTCTTCATTGGGTATCTGGGGTTTAATTTGTGTTAGGAGAACGTTCTCTATATCGTCATACCGCCTCTACTGGCCCACAGTGTTCACACCAGGCTTGGCCTCTTCATGTACCTACTGTATGTTGCATGAAATTCTGGACATTCTAGCAGTATAATACAAAAGGAAACTTTGATTTGTCTTATAAGATTTTTTTTTACAATCCTCAGCTGACCAGTTCTGATGGTACTGGCAATTGTTCTCAGCACCTAACATGATCTTCAGCTTTCGCCCATTCCAGATAAAGTCGGATATGTGTTGCGTTCTGACAAACACACAGATCCTAAATTCATACTTTAAACCGTTCTTCCACCCATTTTATCATCCACTTGATTACCGATCACTGGGAGTTTTTTTATTTGTTTGTTTGTTTGTTTTTTGCACCGTTCTTGGTAATCCCTTGGAACAATTGTGTATAAAATTCCCAAAATGACAGTCATTTGGCTGGTACTAGAACCGACACGGATATTCTGCCACGTCCAGATTCACTCGGTTTGCTCATTATAACACTCAACGGAATGCTACACATGTGGTCTGTGGTATAAACAAGGCAGACAATCAGTCATGGGATGTATGACTTTGAATATACAATTTATGTAAAGCTAGAGGTTGTAACTAATAAACCAGCAGCTCAAAGTGGATGTAATTATGCAAAGGCAACAGTCACAAAAGAAATCTGTCCAAATTTCATTTAGCTTCATTAAGCAATGACTATTACCTAAATTTGGTTGGTGTTTTTGTTTGTTTGTTTGTTTAGTTCCCAATAAGGTGAAGACTAAATCATAACTTGTTGCAAGAGATTGTGTGGTGTGTTTGACAAGAAAGTTAGAAGTCTAGTAGCTTGGAAGATTTGTCGGCAAATGGGTTTGGCCTTTATGAATCAACTTTAGTGCAATGTGGCTTTGGAAAATCTTCTTTAGAACAAGAGCGATGCATGTTAACCTTCACAAATGACATTTTACATTATTTGAGCCGAGTTAAAATTCCCAAACTGCTGGAGCACCAGTACTTGATCCTCAACGTTTCAGTTTCAGTATATTTGAATTGTTCCAGTTACTGTGGATAAAAATATCTTCCAAAAAAAAACATTTAAAGGATGTATTGCTTCACTTCAGTTATATTTTGTTGTTTAGTAGTGATGTGATATTGTCCTAAGTATGTCTACTGTCTACGTCATATGTTGAATTTCACAGTGTACTGACATGGAGATCATTATATTGCTATTTTAATGCATTTTTAAGGCAGTTCTGCTAGACTTCAGTCCATTTTCCAACACCTAAAATTCAGCCCATGAAGGCAGTGGTCTTTAGAAGATGAGTTTACACAGGTGTGTAAAATGATGACGTGCAGTGCAGTGCTCTCGCCTTCTGACACCCTGTTTTTTGGCAAGTGAAAATTCATCTTGTGCCATAATGTGTTCACAGTGGCTTAACTGCATCATGTGTGAATGCTGTGCGTTACAGTGGTTGGGAATTTAATGGGTACAGATGTGGCCAGTGTAAAGGGGATGGGGAAGAGAAATTCAGCTCATTAAGCAGCAGCCGGGAAGCATCTTACTAGAGAGTTTATAATCTGTGCAGAGAGGAAAACACAGTGTACTTTACCAAGAATAGGCTGTATATGCTGGGGGAGAAGAGCACTGGATTTCTTGATAAGGACATGAATGTTTTGTGCTAGTTCAGAGAGTTACAGCAAAATGCTAAATGCCCACAAATGGGAACACGATCGAAGCAACAAAGAAAAATGCTATTTTGAATGTGAATTTTGAATGTTAGGGTGGTTTCTTTAGGATCAAAATGGCAATTTAAGTGAAATGGATAAATGTTTATAAAAGGTGTGTTTCACAGTGCATGTATGCATTGTGTCATGCAGTGGACTTGTGTTCCTGCCTCATGCCCAGTGTTCCTGCATAAGATAAGCTTCGGAACTACCACAACCCTGACCAGGATAAAGTAGAAAATCAATGAATGAATGAATGTGTTTTTGGTATTATTGATGATTTGAAAATAATTTGTTTTCAAAATTTATGAAGCTATCAGTTTATTTATTTATTTTGTAAACCCTTCTCTTTTTTTCTTTTTTTTAGCATTGATGTAGTGTATATACTTTACCTAGATAGAGTATATGTTGGTGTGTGAGATGGGAGAAAGAGAGTATTTGTGTGTCTTTGGCCTTGCTGCCTTGCTCCAGATTATCTTGTAAATGAGGTGAAATCACTCCATCAGATTCATCACTTGGACTTCTAGAGCTTTATTGATCCACAGAGCTCATTAAAGATCTTTTCAAGCGTCTCCAAAAGCAGAAGTTCAGCCTTTGAACTCTGTTGGGGATAAACTTGTGAGGTGTCTCTCTGATGTTGCTGAAATTTTGAAAACATCTGTTCGAATCCCACCGCGGTTCTGTGTGTGCGGAGTTTGCATGTTCTCCCCGTGCTGCGGGGGTTTCCTCCGGGTACTCCGGTTTCCTCCCCCAGTCCAAAGACATGCATGGTAGGCCGATTGGCGTGTCTAAAGTGTCCGTCGTGTATGAATGGGTGTGTGAGTGTGTATGTGATTGTGCCCTGCGACGGATTGGCACTGTCCAGGGTGTACCCCGCCTTGTGCCTGATGCTCCTTGGGATAGACTCCAGGTCTAACGAGTTGTTGATGGTCATCAAACTGGAAAAGGTTGCAAAATCCTCTCTAAAGTGTTTGGATTCCACAAATCCACAGTGACACAAATGTACAAATAGAGGAAAATCAAGAACACTCTAAGAGCAAGATGTGTAAAAGTCTGCAAGGTCACAAAGGAGCCCAGTGTAACTTCTAAGCAACTAAAGGCCTCTCTCACATCGGCTAATGTTAATGTTCATGAGTCCACCTCACCTTCAGGAAAACACTGAACAACCATGATGTGCGTGGCACGGTTACAAGGAGAACAAGGAAAACAATGCATTATGGCATTAGAACCTTATCCCATGGTGGTGGTAGTATCATGGTTTGGGCCTGTTTTGCTGCATCTGGGCCAGGACGACTTGCCATCACTGATGTAACAATGAATTCTAAATTATACCAGCGAATTCATCTGTTTGTGATCTGAATCTCAAGAGAAAGTGGGTCATGCTGCAAGACAACGGCCCTAAGCACACGTCGTTCTACCAAAGAACGGTTAAAGAAAAATAAAGATAATGTTTTTGAATGGCCAAGTCAAAGTCCTGACCTTAATCCAGTATAAATATTGCAGAAGGACCTGAAGCAAGTAGTTCATCTGAGGAAACCCACCAACATCCCAGAGTTGAAGCTGTTCTGTACTGAGGAACGGGATAAAATTCCTCCAAGCCGATTTGCAGGACTGATCAACAGCTACCGGAAGCGTTTAGTTGCAGTTATTACTGCACAAGGGGTCACACCAGATACTTTTGCCACTTACAGATATTTAATATTGGATCATTTTCCTCAATAAATACCGATAAATGACCAAGTATAATATGTTGCTTTATTTGTTTAACGGGGTTCTCGTTGTCCATTTTTAGGACTTGTGTGAAAATCTGATGATGTTTTAGGTCATATCTATGCGGAAATCTAGACAATTGTAAAATCACAAACTTTCAAGTACCACTGATTGTATGTACTTTGGTTGAAAATAATAGTAAATGAGCAGGCTTGCTTTCCATTTATAGTTCTCCAGTGGTTTTATTCTATATATAATTTTTTCAGGAATCACTGTGTTGCTGTCACTGACTGTCTTTATGCTTCTGGTGGCTGAAATAATGCCAGCGACATCAGATTCAGTGCCTCTGATTGGTAAGTAAAATAGTCCAATAGATGCTCAATGAAACAGTTGGGAGTGTGGAAATGTAAATGACAGAGAAGGCAGATAAGACAGCTTCTCAGCCTCTTTTGTCGAGAAGCGTGATTCCCTACTGGCCTCATTTGTCATCTGAAGCACTGAAAGTCAGCCTCTGTGGGCCATTTTCAAAGATATACACATTCAGTCACTCTGAGAAGGACCTAAAGTCATAGCTTTTTATGATATTTAATGAAGTGAGCTGACTTTCTGGGAGACACAATCAGTTTTCTTTTCAAGTTCAGGTTTTTAAATTCAAATCATTACCATGATTTCAGGATCCAAGAGCTTCCCAGTGATCTAAGAATGCACTGATCAATTCAAGTTTAGTTTGGTGAGACATTTAAAAAGCATTCAATAAGAGAAACCATAAGATTGAAATTCCTTGAGCCTTGTAAAAGAATTCCTGCCTTGCACCCAGCATTCCCAGGATAGGCTCTAAACCCAAAATCCACTAAACCATGACTAGAATATAGCACTTACTGAAGAGTAAGTGATGAAATTCCATGAAAGAGTAGCAGAACATGCTGCTTTAAAACACTGCTGTATCATTATTGTCTACTCCATGGACGTGGTTAGCCAATCAACAAACCTCGCTATCAAATAGCATCTTAATAACGTCTCTAGAAATTCTTCATTCTTATTTTATTTCACAGATAATTGTTTATTCTTTCATCCTGTATTTGTGTTATTTTAGGGGAGCTAAATGTTTGTGTGTGTGTGCATTCTAGCTCAGTATTTTGCCACCACTATGGTGATTGTTGGACTCTCCGTCATTGCTACAGTACTTGTGCTACAGTATCATTACCATGACCCAGATGGTGGCAAGATGCCAAAGTGGGTAAGTATTTTTCTTTTTTTTTTCCATCTTTCTCTCTCTCTCTCTCTCTCTCTCTCTCTCTCACACACACACACACATTCTCACACACACACACATTCAGACCCACTCACACTCACAGACAGTGTACTCTGGGTATGGGGGTGATTTTATGCCAGATGAATTGGTTACTCCTCCCCAAACAACTTGTACAGATTCAGAGTTACCCTGTACTGAATCAGAGTTACCCTGTACTGAATCAGAGTTACCCTGTACTGATTCAGAGTTACCCTGTACAGAATCAGAGTTACCCTGTACAGAATCAGAGTTACTCTGTACAGAATCAGAGTTACCCTGTACTGATTCAGAGTTACCCTGTACTAAATCAGAGTTACCCTGTACTGAAGCAGAATTGCCAAATACTGATTCAAAATGAACATGTACTGAATCAGTACAATAGTTAAGTTAAACACGATACATATTTACCGTGTATTGATTCAGATAGACACAGCATGGCCTTCATGAAGCTTCAAATATTATTGTTTTAGCTCAGAATCAAATGTATGTTTAAACTATCCTTAGACTTTTTTTTTATTATTGAATTTGATGTAAAACTATGATACTACCGTTGCACAATTAAGTTGCTCATACAGCATACATCACTTTTTATTATCTTAAAATTTAATGTAGTGCAAATTATTTGGTACCTATAACAGTGTCCGTCTTGCCTCATGATTCAGTTCCTGTGTTACCTTGCTGTTGTGTGTAGACCCGTGTGGTGCTGCTGAACTGGTGTGCCTGGTTCCTGCGTATGCGAAGCCCGGGTGAGCATCACGTCCACTCAGCCTGCCACAACAAACCTCTACACAGAGGCAGTGTGGAGCTGTGTGTCGATCAGGGGACACTCCAGGCCTCGAACACCAACACACTCTACATCGGCTTCAGAGGCACAGACAGAGTTAACTGCTCCAGCTCAGCTGAGTCGGCACTGATCTGTAGCCGCTTCATGCAAGCCAGTGAAGAGGAGGTGTTGCTGTCGGGGGCCACAGTGGCGCCATTAGGGGCCAGAGGCGGGCAACCCAGAGGTATTGTAGGAGGATCTGCAGTGACCGATTTAGCAAAGATTCTAGAGGAAGTGAGGTACATCACAAGGAGATTTCAAAACCGGGATGAAGACGCAAGCATGTGCAACGAGTGGAAGTTTGCAGCAGCAGTTATCGATCGTATGTGTCTAATGGCTTTCTCTTTCTTCACAATACTCTGCACTTTTGGCATTCTCATGTCCGCTCCTAACTTCGTCGAGGCGATTTCTAAAGACTTCTTCAGTTAGTAGAAAGAGCCTTATACCCTCACAGACACATTTTGTGTGTTGTTTGGTTTTTTTAATATACACATGCTACTGTATTTCTGCCATAACACTAACAGGAACAGCCGGTGACCGTGTTTCTGTGACCTGTGGGTTAATACACACAGGAGAAATAACATGCAGGTTTAAATGCAGTATTTTTCAAACTGATCTCTATGTACCACATCTGTGCATATGTACCACAGGCAGTATCTTTGAAGCAGAGACTAAGGACAGTTGTACTGTATGTGACTGTATAGCAGTCCTGCAACGTATTTGCATCCCATCCAGAGCGTTTTCCTGCGTCACACCCGGTCTTTCTGGGATGGCCTCTGTAAGCCTGCCGCGAGCCCGAGGAGAACATTCAACATTCCAACCCCAGGGGTTCGAGGCAAACGTTCTAACCACTAAGCCAGATGATGTTTTACCCAGATGAGGACAGGTTCCCTTCTGAGTCTGGTTCCTCTCAAGGTGTCTTCCTCTTATTATCTTAGGGAGTTTTTCCTCACCGCCGTCACCACCGGCTCACTCAATAGGGATAAATTCGCACACTTAAAATCTATATCCTGTGTTTATATATTTCTGTAAAGCTGCTTTGAGACCATGTCCATTGTAAAAAGCGCTATACAAATAAAATTGAATTGAATTAAGCCACCATGAATAATACAGATTTAGAGATTAATATGTAAACACCTTTATAAACAACAACGGCCCTTATACTTGAATTAGAAATGAGCTTTGTGTAATCATACACACACACACACACACACACACACACACACACACACACAATACAGATGTGGTAAATAGAGATTTTATTGAAGAACGCTTGAGTGTTCATCTTAAGGAAGCATAATACTACTTCCCAGTCACATAAATAGTAAAGTATCATAGTGTTCGATATTGATGTCACTGTGTGTTGTTGTAGGTTTGTGGATTCTCAAGGTAGATTTCATAATGGTGGAAATGGCTAACCTCCATCGCTCTGTTCGTTACTGTATATAAGTTCACATGAGTTAACACACTCCTTAACATAGCACAAATTCTCTGAGTATCTTTACACATCTGAGATTTTCATCGTTTACGAAGCACGCCAATAGGAATTTGCCATATACAGGCATAGTCCAAGCTTGCTGAACTCTTGGAGTCTGATTTGATCACTTTTATTGCCATAGGTCAGTCAGAAATGACACTGAATAAAATTAAAACTACTCATAGGTGATGGAATAACATTGATTATCTCGTTACAGTGGCACCTGTCAAGGGGTTGGATATATTAGGCAGGAAGTGAACAGTCAGTTCTTGAAGTTGATGTGTTGGAAGTAGGAAAAATTAGAAAGAATAAAGATTAGAGCTACTTCAACAAATGACAGATTGTGATGGCTAGACGACTGGGTCAGAGCATCTCCAAAAGAGCAAGTCTTGTGGGGTGTTCTTGGTATTCAGTGGTTAGTATCAATCGAAAGTGGTCCAAAGAAGTACAACCTGTGACAGGGTCATTGGCGCCCAAGGTTCATTGATGCGTGTAGGGTGCAAAGGCTAGCCCGACTGGTCCGATCCCACAGAAGAGGTACTGTAGCACAAATTGCTGAAAAGGTTCATGCTGGCTCTGATAGAAAGGTTTCTCAGAGCACACAGTGCTATGGAACAATGAAAGAAGGTGGCTTGGTCTGATGTCTGCATTCCAGCATAAGAACCTTATCTCGTCTGTGAAACGTGGTGGAAGTATCATGTTCTGGGCCTGTTTAGCTGCATCTGGGCCAGGACCGCTTGCCATCATTGATGGAATTTCTGAATTATACCAGTGAATTGTGAAGGAAAATGTCAGGATATCTGTAAATGAACTGCATCTCAAAAGAAAGTGGGTCATGCAGCAAGACAACGATCATAAACACACAAGTCATTCTACATTAGAACGGTTAAAGAAGAATAAAGTTAATGTTTTGGAATGGCCAAGTCAAGGTGCTGATCTTAATTCAATAGAAATGTTCTGGATGAACGTGAAGCAAGTAGTTCATCTGAGGAAACCCACCAACATCCCAGAGTTGAAGTTGTTCTGTACCGAGGAACGGGATAAAATTCCTCCAAGCCGATGTACAGGACTGATCAACAGCTACCGGAAACGTTTAGTTGCAGTTATTACTGCACAAGAGGGTCACACCAGATACTGAAAAAAATAGGTTCACATACTTTTACCACTCACAGATATGTAATATTGGATCATTTTCACCAATAAATAAATTATTGAGTATAATATTTTTGTCTCATTTATTTAATTTGGATCTGTCTATCTACTTTTTGGACTTCTATGTGAAAATCATGATGTTTTAGGTCAAATATTATGCAGAAAGCACCACTCAAGCACTACTCTACATAACATACATGATTGTGTTTCATCCATCCATCCATCCGTCCATCCATCTTCTACTGCTTACTCTTTCTTCAGGGTCGCTGGGAACCTGGAGCCTATCCCAGGGAGCATCGGGCACAAGGCGGGGTACACCCTGGACAGGCTGCCAGTCCATCGCAGAGCACTGATTGTGTTTCATTTCAACTGAATCTCATATGACAAAAACAACATCGTAGCAAGCAGTTCTAGGATGAGAACCTGTTGTGAATTTGTAGTAAATAAGGACTCACTTATATGTAACAGTTGAAATTCTGAGAAATTCTACCTGCCTTCTGAGTCGTTTTTATTAACAGACTCTTGAAAGCAAGAGGTTGTTCAGTTCACTAGAAATAAAGTATAAAGTGTTTATTGCAGATGAATGAATGGCGTTATTCTAAAGTATTATGCTGCCACCCACTGGCCACCAAACACTAGATAGGAAAGCCATCCGGATTTAGGAGCATAATGGAATAGTGAGAATGTCTTCCTATAGAAATCCAGGTGTTCCATTTAATCCCATATATACATTCATGGTCTTAATGTTCTGAAGGGTACCATGTCATTGTCTAGTTAGTGGTGGTAGGACACTGGAAGAATGAGTCATCACTAATGTTGGAGAGCTTCATCTGTGGTTTCGCCATCTTCTGTTCTACTGGATGAGCTCAGCGTCCGGCCTGGTGCTCCTCCCAAAAACTTGACACTTTTCTTCACCTTCTGTGTAATGTGGACGTCAAGATATTGTCTGTTACTGTGCATCTAAGATTGTTAAAGACACCCTCAATGTTCACCCTTAAGACACCTTAAATATATAGACTTTTACATTGATTTATAGTGACACTTCCCTCTTAGGGGACAAGTGGACCCGAACCATACAAGCAAAATGGCTCCCACAGCATAATAGAGCTACTAGTTAGGACTACCTTTACTTTGTCACCCATCTGTAGGTTTAACTTAGACAGTTATGCCTTTCTCCTCACATTGAATGAATTTGTACTGAGGTCCAGTTTGTTTGAAATAGAATTGTATCAGTGTTTCTGACCCAAATGGAGAAACATTTTAGTGTTTATATTAAACGTACTGTTTCAAACTTAATGTACTGAAACTAAATCTGGCAGTGTTTTAACTTATATACTGACCTTAGAGTTCAGATGATTTTTAAAGAGAAAAAAATAAGTGTCCTCTCACTCTGTGCTGTTTACCTGCTTATCAGCCACTCCCCGTGGATAGCATGTAATACCATCTCGCCATTGCGCAGTCTTTGCCCAGTTCTCCTCCCACAGTTCCCGTCTGTATTCAGATTCCTGTGCTGTGATCCACTCATAGATCGTCTGATTCTCATGAGTCACCTGCAGTAGCTCGGCCCTCCTCCTCTCAGAGTTCAGACTGAATGAACAACATTGCCACTAACAATCTGATTTCATTACAAACTTTATTACAATTTCTAAGAAGCTTTTTCAGTACTAAGTTCTCTTCCTCTAAACTCTTTACACAGAACTGCTATGCTCTATTTGAACCAAACAATGAGCAATGTTTTCCTCGTTTGAATACAATAAGCGTTCAGTGAACACTTTCAATTCAATTCAATTTGATTTGTATAGCGCTTTTAACAGTGGCTATTGTCTCAAAGCAGCTTTACAGAAACATATCAACACAGGATACAGATTTTAAGTGTGGGAATTTATTCCTATTGGGAGAGCCGGTGGTGACGGCGGTGAGGTAAAAACTCCCTGAGATGATATGAGGAAGAAACCTGGCACTATTTCCAAATTTCTTTAATTCTCCGCAAAGTAAAACTAAACTGGAAATCAGTTTACTAAGTCACAAATCCTACACTCAAAGCCAGCAAAAATACAGAGCAAACAATTGTTCACTCTATACAGTGGGGGAAAGAAGTATTTGATCCCCTGCTGATTTTGTACGTTTGCCCACTGACAAAGAAATGATCAGTCTATAATTAATCTTGGGTGA
>JAOUWY010000015.1:18740065-18752516 GCA_025728095.1 Prietella phreatophila | reverse complement strand
CTGGCAGCAGACGAGGAAAACAAAATAAAAGGGCATATACTAGGTGCCTATGGTGGTGTCCAGGTCCCTATAAACCACCCTGTGTGTGTAATAAAGAGTGTGTGAGAGCTGTTGCAACTAACAGCGCCATGCCCTTCGCTTTGTCACAGTTTCTTTATGACTGTGTTAGCCAGCTAGCTTGGCTAAGACAGGAGAGCTGTGGAAGAGTGCGTGTCCAGTCCTTTTTAGCTTTCAAAGAGGCATGCCGTGATTTGCAGAGAAACCCCACACTCTCTACTGCACTGAGTCTCTGAGACCAAACCTCGGACTCGGAGGGTATTCGCTCGCAGATAATGAGCGGACACACTACTACTACTACTACTAATTATTATTATTATTATTATTATTATTATTTAATTGACCCCAGTGAGTTCAAGCTCTGCGCTTAGCCAGCTAACTAGCGTGCCCTTCTATGGAGTCATGCGAGCTAACAAGGCCCACAGAGCAAAGCCGCATGCATCTCTCACAAAGCACTCCAGGGAAGACAGACAAAGCTTAATTGTCTCGCTTCGAAGCCAACAACAACAATAATAGCAGGTTAAATGTTTTCTCTCCTGTTGTTGTTGTTCTCCCCCTTCCAATACATTGATTTTTTCCCCCCTCCTCTTCCCTTCTGAAATTCAGTCTCATTTGCAATGTACTTTGAACTGTTTGGTCCATGTGGTGTGGATTCAGGTTTTCATTCATCACGTCATCTCCACTTCAGAGTCCTAAAACTGCGGTAGATGAAATAATAATAATCGTTTTGGACAGATTTAAGACTTCCCACGATCGACCTTAACGATGCCAGCGACCGGCTGATTTGATAAGCTCTTTGCTTTCACACGTGGCGAAACGTGGTTAGGGTTCAAGGTAATTTGAGGAGAAGACGGTACGCTTGGGTAGAAGTGTGGATTGCGTGGTTATAGTTAATAGCGGTGGAGTTTTTTCCCCTCAGGTACTTATTATCATTATTATTTTGGTCATTGGTAGTGGAGCATGGTGGTGCAGTGCCCTAGATCGAGCTCCAGAGCTCTCGCATCTCTAGAGCTTAGGTTGATGTCGGTGTGGCATTTCAGTGCATGTTCTTTCCCCTGAGACCTCCATCAGTCCATCCATCCATCCATTTTCCTTACCGCTTATCCTACATAGAGTCTCGCAGGGCAGCCTGAAGCCTATCCCAGAGATCTTCGGGCAGGGGACACCCTGGATGTGGTATCACAGGGCACACTCGCACACACATTCACACACTACGGACAGTTTTGGAAATGCCAGTCAGCCTACAATGTATGTCTTTGGACTGGGGGAGGACACCGGAAAACCTGAAGGAAACCCCTAAAGCACGGGGAGAATGCGCGAACTCCACGCACACATGGAGGAGGTGTGATTGGAGCCACCAACTCCCGGAGGTGCAAGGCAAACAAGATAACCAATAAGCTGGCTTGTCTAGTTTGCTACTTAAAGCATGCCAGTAGGTGGAATTTCTGGTCTAAATTGCCCCTAGGTGTGAATATGTGTATATATGGTGCCCTGCAGATGTGGGCTAGCATCCTATCCAGGGTATTTCACCGTTTGTGAGATATGCTCCGGTTCCATCATGAAGGTAAAGCATTACTGAAGATGATTGTGTGGTCGTTTACCAATTCCCACCCACTAACTAGCTATGCCTTATCACAACACAGCTCCCACCAAGGTAAAGTGAATCCAGCTTCTGTTCAGTTTGCTGTTCATGCTTCTGAACAAAGGGCAGTGAAACATTCTTCTGGATACATGAGCTCACAGACACCAATGATTGCTCTGATTGACCGGAGAATGTAATGCCATTACTTACACCCCCCAAGACAATATGGCCATTTTTGCTTTCTTGGACTCTTGGCCATCAGTGGCTGTGGCATTGCCAGGTTTTTGGTCTTACAATGTACCAATGGTAGGGTGCGTTTTCTAAAAAGATACATATTTTAAATGTCACGATGCTCAGGAACCTCCTATTCCTCATTTGTTATATTGTTGCACCATAATACAACTGAGACATAACATGATTTCTCTGTTGAGGCTTCAGTGGCTCAATTTCACTTACACTTTATGTCCGAAGCATCGAGCCTGTGTGTAATGCGGCAAATGATAGCAATTTCCTGAACACTTTCACACAATGCTACAATTTTTAATTACTAATAATGTCTGGATAGTGTCTGCTCTATAGGGCCATCAAAAATTTCACACATACAGTGTGTGTTCCCATCGGTGCTGTGAATGTTCAAATTGAATAGAAATAAAAAAGCCAGTGTTTGCTGATCTATTGTCTTTCAAGAGACTCTGGATTTCTGACCGTTATCACGTCACTGTTTGGAACTGATAACTACACTTGACTCAATTATGACATTCTCCAGAAGACTTTCAAATTATAATGTTGCCCATCATAAGAGACTATTTCTAATCTTGTGCAGAATCTAACGAGCAAATTGCATCCATTAGGTCCGCGGACACTTTCTACTGTGGCTCGTAAGTACACTTTAAGTGATAAGCAGGTTAATAATTTCCATTCTGAAACGCAATATCTGGAAGTTGTAAATGCTGTAATGTGCAGTAATAGTGTAGAAATCTTGGGTGGAATAGTGTGGAAATCTTTATAAAATCAACTACACTACGTATTTGCACAACATCTTGACACTGGTCTCTATATGGTTTGCTTTTTTCTGATAGTCATAATTGTGACTTTTTCACTTTGTGTACTTTCAAAAGATATCTGAAGGTGTAGAACCAAGGGTTTAGAAAATATAGTGTGGTAAATCATGGCACCGTAACAAGCCTATGATCTCATATGTTGTGACTGTTTGCGTTGCCAAGTGACCTGTAATTAAATACCCTATAACCAGTCCCGCCAGGATTTTTTTGTGATCGCAGAAATTAACGAAAATATTCGGAGGAGCTGGTGATTTTCAAAATGGAAAAATTCCGATTTGACCCCAAGACGCGACGACGTGTCCTGAAACATTGCGACGTCTTCACAACGCAAATATTTGGCCAAAAACGTCTTCGATTCACGTGCGTCGAACATGAGTACAGCTAAAAGGTCTCATTTACCAACAAACATCACTGCGAAAGATCGTGCAGAGCAATTTTGTGCAGTTGCGGTTACGCCAGTTCGTGTAGTTTTCCACAATAAGAACACAAAAAACTCTCAAAAGAGAGAGAGAGAAAAAAAACGCAGTAAAATCGATCGAGAATCATATACGGACTGTCCAAAGATACCAAGTGTACTGAACATGGACATATGGAGCTACCTTGTTGTGCTTCTTGTGTGAATTTAATGTAGTATTTTTTTGTAATTGATTAGGAATTTTACAATAGTAATAATCCATTAGTTGATTACTTGTGACCGTCACTAGACACCACTCGGCAACCTTCAGAGAACAACTTCTCCTTTCATGTGCACGCTTGGTAACAAATGCAGGCATTTAAACGCAGTACAGATAGTCCTGTATTTATAGTAATTGGCAGGCAATTTCCAAAAGTGCTTTGTAGCCTCTATCAAAAACATATTCCCAATGCCAGATCAAACAGGTCAGGGTCTAATAACACTATCAAGCTAAAAGCCTGTTAGAGAAGAGAGCTGGTACATCAACAAAAGCATGTTCAGGTCTGTTTTTAAATTGGTGCTCATATTTAAGTACTTGGTGAAGAGATGGATTTTCAGCCTTCAACAATCAGCGACTCAGGGGAAGTTCATTCCACTACCTGGTTGCCAAGCCATTGAAAAGTCTCAACGCATGTCTCTCGTGTATCTTCTGGGGGATGGTGGATACAGCTGAGCCGTCCTAGAGGCTCAGACGGAACCTGGTGCAGAGCGATGTTTGAAAAGTGTCCAGGTAGGTGGGGGCTGGACTGTTTTTAGATTTATAGGCAAACATCTGTGTTTTAAATCTGATCCGAGCAGCTCCAGGAAGCTTGTGGAGAGAACACTTCAATGGCTTGGTCTGGGGGAACTTGTGGAGATTGAAAACAAGCTGTGCATCTGCATTCTGGATCAGATGCAAGGGTGGATGGCACACAGGGGAAGACCCTCAAGGAGCGAGTTGCTGTAGTCCAATCCGGACATGAAATGGGAGTGAACGAGCAACTGAGTGGCCTCATTGTCAGAAGGTGTGATCCATAGGTTCTCCTGGGAGATCACAGGATCTTGACATGGAGTCATTTACAACATCTCTTGCTGGTCATCATTTAGTTTCAGCTGACGAGCTGCCATCCATGTCGATGTCTGCTGAACCTTCTGAGATCCGAGCAGAGACACGAGTATCTGAGGGAGGAAAGGAAAGCCTGAGTTCGGTGCCATCAGCATAGTAGTGATTTATAAAAAAAAAAGCATGTGTGGATATGAACTCGCTGAGAGTGTGCACAGAGGTTTACATGTTAGCATAACGCATTAAAGCCACAGATAAATCCATCCGGTTGGTGATCTACTTGCTGTTTTACTTCTGTTTTCGCTTCCCGTGAAGAGGCCCAAAGAGCGATAAAGTCTCACCACATATCATTGCAAAACGAAATCGATATCGGTTTGAACTTTTACTAAAAAGTTTTACTGTTGTCCATATTCTGCCTCTGGAACACATGTTGCCTTGCTTTATTCAAGCAGGCGATCCAACAAGTGGACGTATTTTGCGCTCAATAAGTGCAAAATATCAAAGGAATCAAGCCAGCAACTATTTAGTTTAATACACCAGTTAGGTAGATCTGTCCATGTTACTGTTTTATAAGCAACATTGATTTATTCCTGCAGACTGTCTGCTCACAGATGGATATCGATGGATAGCGCCATGTGCTCAGAAAATGAGAGCATGCCAATATTCGGAGCTCTTCTGACAGACCGTACCTGTACGTAGACTGACTGCTAATGTGGCAATTTGTCTACTACTTTACAACTGGCTAGCAATCAGATTTGTATGGTAATTATGGTCCAAGCTTTCGAACTAGAAGAGAATGGTTCGCATCACTGCCAAATTAGAAACAAGGTACGTAAATTTCTCAGGAAATATGTGTTTGTTTTTAAATGCTTGGCCGGTTGTCACCAGGAGCAATGCCAAAGTATCACCTATGTGTGAGAAGCTTTATGTATTTAAATGTTTTATTTTTATCCAATAGCTGATTTCAACCATTGATATCTTTTGAGTTGAAAAAAAAGTGTTGATTTTAAAATAACCCATAGTGGTGTCAAGGTGTGGGGCCAAAAGTACTGACACTAATCATATGTCTCTCTGTTGAACATCCCTTTCATTTAGTCCCCCTTTGGTGTTAAAATAACCACTCTTCTGGGAAGGTTAGATTTGGGGATTTGGGATGCGTCAGCCACAAGAGCTTTCGTGAGGTCAGGCACTGATGGCGGTTGTTGATTGAGGAGGTCTGGGGTGCGGTCGGCGTTCCAGTTCATCCCAAAGGCGTTCAGTTGGGCTGAGGTCAGGGCTCTGTGTAAGGTCACTCGAGTTCTTCCACCTTCTTCAACCCTGTGTTCTTGGAGCTCAGGTTTGGGCCTCTTCGTTCCAGCGAAGAGAAATTGTAAAGCTACATAATGTACAAAGACATTCTATACAGCGTTGTGCTTCCAGTTTTGTGGAAACGGTTTGGGGAAGAACCACTAATGGGCGTAATGGTCAGGTGTCTCCTATCGTCTGAGTGGAAGATTTAAATTGTGTGTAACGTTTGTTATCCAGTGGGTTGTTTTTTTTTTTTTTTTTTGTGCAGTTTTATGAAATTTATGTCAGTGATACTGGAAGGCCATGTATTCCTGAAAATATGTACACTTTAGTCTCCACCTAATGAAAAATAAATGTGGAAAATGGTCTGGTTTAGGCAGTCTGAACGTTAGAAAGCATTTATTCCTCGGTTTGAGAAACTGCCATTGTAAGTTGCCTCTCGTGCACTAAAACATTGAACGCACAAAACATTTGCATCACTGAGTTCCCAGATTTGATGGGTCAATTAACTCATTTTGGCATCCAGTGGCATTACGGCTTGTGTTTAGCCAACGAAGCTTCCAGAAGATAAATTGCCTGGTGCAGATGTCTGTTCTGCTGTTGAGTGCAGCAAGGTGATGTGAGGATAAGGTCTGCTAAGTCACTCGCTCTCACACTGACATTTTGTTATCCTGCTGCTATCTGGCTGGCACCCAAGTGGATTTTGGTGCAGTGGAGGAAGGAGGCGGAAGATTGTGCTTCTCTTTCAAGACTGACTGGCTCTACTGCAAACGCTATGTTTTGACACTGTTGAGAGGTCTTTTTTTAGTGCTCAGTACTTGTAATGTCTGTGTGAATTTATTTATTTATTTATTTATTTACTTTTACAAACAACTACCACAAATACTGAAGTACTTGCACTGTATCTGAGATGTTTTTGACCATTCGCCTACGTTTTGGACCTGGACGTTTTGAACATAAAGACGTCATTGTTGAACTGAGCAGGAAGAAGAAACTGTTTTGTGGAAAGAAAAAGAAAAACGGTTTATTGAAACCTGGATCCGTTTGAGCTACTGTGGCAAAGCCTGAAATAAACAGTTTGAAAACCTTCGGTGCATTTCTGTATGGAGAACCGGGCCAAAATTCCTCCTTTAGTGAGAAGTCTATAATCACTCTTCCTAACCATGTATAAGCATTTAAAAATTTTTTTTTGGAACAATAAAAGGCGTTTTATACATGGATAGTGGGTGTAGTAAAACTGTAGTACGTTGTTTGTTTTTCCTCTTATGCCTCCTGTTTAATGTACCACTAGGCTTTCGTTAGAGGCGTGGTCATATTACGTGTTGAAAAGCATGTTTTACTGTTTTTATGTATTTAAAACAACGCTCTATTACACTATGGCGGTGGTTTTGTGTTCATCCAACTGATTCACCTTGACGTGTGTGTTTTTTCGCAATGCACCTCGTCGGCGTAAGAACTCCGAGCAGCTGAGAGAACATGAATGGCGCTTCATCTGAAGACTATCTGCCTTTAGGGTGGGACAGGGCAAAAGACAGACAAGTGGGGAAACAATTTAGCCATGCAATTAAAAGTGGTTTAATGTGCATCGGATTTCTGGCATCATCTACCGGCTCGGTTTAAAAGGTTGCCGTTGAGGCGTATTGTTCCGTCGTACGGTTGCTGTGTCGAACTCGAACTGTAAAATTAATGTGTTACTAGATCACCCGGCTTGGAAAGCTGTGACTGAGCGGTCTGTGTAGGACTATGTATAAACTGGTAATGCTTTGCTTCTTAAGTGTTGCTTCAGGCTTAGACATATCTTATGTAACCACTCTGATCCCACAAGAATAACTTTTCATCCACCTTTTCAGAGTTTTATTTACGTTTCGCTGGATTTAGATATATGGTGCGTACAAAGTGCTTAAAGGGTTTTACGTAAAGGACAAGCCTGGAACCTAGCTCTGTCTTGCCGAGAAGTGCTTAACTGTGCTCGAGTTAAAGAACGAACTGTCCTTGAAAATCCTGTCATTTTATTTTGAAGCCCTTTTGTAAATACTGTTGTGAGAACCCTGGTCATGGTGAGTTTAGAAGGTACAGGATGAAAAAGCAAGTTAACTTTTTCGACCGTGACTTTCAAGGACTTTTCGAGCCCAAGGGACGTCATTTGTGGAGAGTCGAGTATTAAAACATCGCTTTTGAAGCATCTTTTTAAACGGTGTAGCTTCAACACTGATTGTGGAAATTTTAGAAGGTATGAAAATCCAAGGTTAAAAAAAAGAAATTATACAGTGACTCATAAAGATCTTAACTCTGAAAGTTCCATCTTCAAAATGGAAAATTAACGCCGCGTTCGAGGCAAAGTTGTAACTTGTAATTCCTCGCCTTCAACCAGTAAAAGCCACAGAAAAGAAACGGCCACTACCGTAACAAGTTACAGCTCCAGAGGCAGAGCTTTTTGTTACAAACCTACATAGGTTAGTACAGGAAGTAAAGTCTGGAATCACTAACGACTCGTTTCAGCTGTTCAGAATCGGTTCCTTCTTTTGGGAGTCAATAACTCCACTTGACATGCACTTTGATCTTGGCTGCTTTGCAGATGTTTTTACATTCACAAACAGCTCGCTATATAACGCACTGCATGAAAGGTAATATCTATAAAACTATAATAGGTGCACTTTAACTCGTCGACTCGGTGTAGTCTTCTCAACTTCCAGTCCGTTCCTCGTTTACAGAGTGATGTCGACTCAACATGGCCGCTCACACCGAACAGTGTAAAGTCCACCTGAGATGAATGTATATCAGTCTTGGCTTTAGATCAGTTAATATACACATGCAGTTAAATCTATTACACTGACCACACTAGTCGCTGTTTTGAAGACGTTCTCACTAACGTTTTTAGGCTAGCTTCACGATATTGTCGGCTGTTGTTGCTCTGCTGCAGTTTCAGTCCAGAATATTGTATAAACATTTGAAGTTCGTTATCATAAAACAGTTTCAGTAGACACTCGGGATTGTAACTGTAAAGGTGCAGCTGAAGTAGATTTTTACGAGCTTTACGTGCTCCGAGACAAGACACTTCCATGGAGACATCCATAAACATGCTGAAGTGGGAATCCACTTTATTTGAAGGCACCACGAACACATCACGCGCTTAAATATTGGTAGCGGTGTGATGATATGATGGTATAGCATTATCTCCTCGTGCCCTTCATGTTGTAGTGTAAATAACGACCTTGCAATACATTAATAGTCTGTTCCTTGAAGATGTTTAAACCAAGTGTAGTTTTTAAATTATTGGGTAGCTTTAAAGAGGAAACGTGCCAGATGACGAATGACCTCGTAAACTAGTAGACTAAAAGCAATGCTCTTTTTTAAAAATAAATAAATAGAATAAGTGGAAAAAATGATTTTGCAGTGATTTATTGTCATCCTCTTTTATAATGTGAAGTTGAAGTCAAGGTTGGAATTTATCTTCTATTATAGTCTGGAAATTTTTGTACATTAATTTTTTTATACTGTTCCTCCTCTAAATAGAGGTTGCATGTAAAATATGCTGTGGAACGTTAAAGGAGTAATAGTGTCAGCATGTCTGGGTTTTTTTCTTTCTTCAGCGTTTTTAAATCTAACGATCAGTTTGGTTGGGTAAGCGATATCATTTCCTTTGCTGGAGTTTTCACAAGTTATGCGGAAATGAATAATGCCATGCTGTCAGGTCCTGGAATAACCTTGGGAGAAAATGGATTAATGTTAATTCCCTCTTGCTTTTCCAGCCCTCAGTATGTAATAATTTAGTAACAACGTAACACCTGTACTGTATTAAAGTGCTGGTGTTTCTGGAGGCCGTCGAAACTGTTTAGATTACTGGGTGAGGGTTCTTCTGACCGGCAGCTGGTCCTGTACGACGACCCGAGAGCGAATAACGGTGAAATATTGATCAATTCAGGGAGAGCAGCAGGAGAAGAAGGAGGACGGAGATTGAAATTGGATTGAGCGATGTCCTCAGGAGGACTCGATTTGGAACTTTTAGCAGTTCAGATTTGATGCCTGGAGACTGAAGGCAAAAATGAACTTCTCTACCGCTTTCAAACGTTTCTCGGCCGTAATGTTAAACAAGCTTTAAAGAGTGCTGTGTCTTTTGATCTCTACATCGCATCTCGGTTTCTGTGTCGTGACAACGGCTATGCTTAGTTAAAACTGCATTTAGATCTGATAGTCCCGAAAGATCATTTAAATCATTAGCAAGTCCTCGAATCTGTGCTAACGATGAAGTTCATGCTGACTGTTGAATAGTTGTGTTGTTTGTATTGTGAAATGTGTCCCTTAGGATGACAGAACCTCTTTCGTACTTGATGATATAATGAGCTGTTGGCACTGTGGTCGAACAGTCACTATAGCATCATTAAAACCGCTTGCCATCTGACACATAAGGGATTTGGCTTGGTTACATTAAAACAATTCTCGCAAACATTTCTCGGTAGCCCGGGTGCATATTTCATGTCTGGTCTCATTTGGTACGTTTTGATTCCATACCATTCCATTCTTTTCATTTTCACATGTTAAAGTGTCACAACACACCTCAATTATGTTACTTTAGTGCTGCTGTAGCTTCTTTTACTAACGAGGTTAATTACTTTGCATGGATGACAGACGGACGATCTTTTCAGACTCGTGCAGGTATGTGAAACCACTGAAAGCGACAAAGCAGAGCTGTCATGTAATTGCCCGCTAGCACAACACGCACAGTACGTACAGTACGTCACCTTGCGGTTAAACAGACTGAGAGAAGATAAGGACGTTAGCCAGACTCGAATACTGTTTTTTTTTTTTTTTTTTTCCTGCAGTGTGAGGAGAGAACTCGTAGCCAAAACATGGTCTACAAGGACGTTTACATTTACGGCATTTGGCAGACGCCCTTATCTGGAGCAACTGAAGTTTATCTTATTTTTATACGACTGAGCCGTTGAGGGTTAAGGGCCTTGCTCAAGGTCCCAGCAGTGGCAGGTTTCTGGTGTTGGGATTTGAACTCGCAATTTTCTGATCAGTAGTCCAGTGTCTTAACCATTGAGCTTCCACTGCTCACACACAGGACTATGGCTACTTTAATGATCTTCTCCCCAGGAATTCATATACTTGCTTGTTTGCTTTTCTCTATAGTAATGTGATTAGTATTGCCAACTATAAAACGAGTTAGAACATGAATAAATGGATATTTTAAAACATTTATTCCCATTTAAACTGACTCCGAATGAGTTTTTCCCCCATCATGCTAAAGATGGAGTAGTGACGGCACGCCCTGACACTGAACCTGAACCCCCCCCAGCGAATTCCTTCTGGCGACAAACATATAACAAATAACAATCTAGGGAGCAAGATTTTCTGGTTTAAATACTGGTAAAACACCCTCGTTTGGATGCATCAGGTGGAAGAAAATGTTCAGGTTGCTGTGGAGAGCAAGTATTCATAAAGGGACAAATGACTCATCAGATATGTGGACACTATCTTTTGCATGTGTGAGCCGGAGTACATGTATGAACGGTACTCAAACCTCAAAATTCAAGCCTCGTTGGATTTTAAAAAAAAAACAACTCTTCCCAAATTACACTGAACCTAATAATTCTGCTTCAATTTTTAATGATTCTCCATGGAAACAGTGTAAACAACACCTTCATGTTTATTTACCAGGCTCTGGAACGGTGTACTCGGCTGAAAGATGGACTGTGGTGTAATGTGTGAAGGAAACTTAACATTATATTATCCATGACTGGCTGGATAGTGAGGATTCTGGATATTTCACTGACCACAGACTGATGCATGTAACCTTTCCAATGATACAAAATTGTTCTCTCTGTTACCATGGACTTTTATTTATTTGTGTGTGTGTGTAATAGAATCTGTACCATTTTGCAACAGCCTGGACTTGCAACTTGAGGTTGTATTTTGCTTAAGGGCAGAAATAGTGTCTAGTGCCTGGACTTGTGAACTGGCAGTTCTGTTGTACTTACCCAGGAGCTCTGGTTCCTATGGAAGGATTGACATTTATATTCTGTGCCATTTATGCTATATGAAAAGAAATGCCATGTCCTGACATTCGACGAATTGAAAAAGCATTGGTTCTTCTAATGTAGATGTGCTTCTATTCACCAGCTGCAGTTAAGCTTCAGAGCTTCATTAATTCTTATGTATTTCTCCCTGCCCTTAACATGACAATGTGTAATTGATGGCCTGTTCTCAGGAGAGCAATTCTTGACTGATGTTTCAGCTTCAGTCGCTTATTCACATGGACAGGCTTTCTTCTCTTCCGGCCAATTCCCGGTGGTATAGACAATAACAAATTTCCTCATAACTGGGTCATAGTGAGTGGAGCAAGGCTAGCGCCATTTGAAACAACGCCTAGTGGGAGGCCATCAGCAAAACAACAGCATGCCATTGATATGTTCCCTTTTCAGACCATTGCTGTGAATCTTTCAGGCACCTGGTGATGGCTTTCTTGGTCTTGTCACCTTTTCATGAAGTATTTTACAAAGACTTACCATTGTGGGCCACTTGGGATAAAACAGGGTTGTTACTTGCAGATTGTTAGCCCTTATATTGGAGTGACGTGGCCCAAGGTAAAAGCCACAGTTCCATATATTTAACAGTTTTGGAGAAATCTTTGGTTATAAACCGAATCTTGGGAATTTTGTAGGCAGATGAGTAAAATTCTTCAATCTTCAAATCTGAAGCCTGCTTTAGATGATGTATTCGATTAGAGCTAAATTTTTACCTACGGATCTGTCAAAGAATTTCGAAGGTGAAGGACATTTTCCTTGTCCCTGGCAGGCCACATCAATACTTTTTTCAAAACGAACACATTGCCTGAATTTCTTTATGTATTCCAATGTTTTCCACTCTTAATCAAGACAAGTTCTTTACTACCCTTCACAAGTGTAAGTGTTGCATAGGCCTTACTTTTGGGTGGTTCACATCCAAGTATCGACCAAAGAAAGCCC
>JAOUWY010000015.1:18716322-18728369 GCA_025728095.1 Prietella phreatophila | reverse complement strand
CGGGGTACACCCTGGACAGGGTGCCAGTCCATCGCAGGGCACAATCACATACACACACTCACACACCCATTCATACATTACGGACAATTTAGACACCCCAATCAGCCTACCAGGCATGTCTTTGGACTGGGGGAGGAAACCGGAGGAAACCCCTGCAGCACGGGGAGAACATGCAAACTCCACACACACACGGCCCCGGCGGGACTCGAACCCCAGACCCTGGAGGTGTGAGGCAAATGTGCTAACCACTAAGCCACCGTGCATGGGGCACAAGGCGGGGTACACCCTGGACAGGGTGCCAGTCCATCGCAGGGCAATGTAAAATAAGTAATTAATGGAATATTACGTTGTTTAGATTTAATGTGTTTAAACATGAATACAACTATGAAAGATTGTATTACTCTAAACTTCATTCAAGGTCCTGTCACACAATTACGGCTGTTTGAGGCACAACCAACTTGCCGCAAATGGTGTATTGTAAAGATAAATATAAATCAAAGAAACGTCGTATAAAGTGCTTAGTTCTCACCACGGTATTGTTGCCTTTAATTGCTGTACTTTCAGGAGAAATGTGTCGTCTCTGCTCCCTTGGCGTCTCCACTAGAGTAACCGATCACAGAACGCAATATTTCAGACCATAAGAACGAATTTTGCATGCATACCATCTTCACCCTTCTGTGGTGCGCAGCATGCCTGGATATGAAACATGAATCTCCTCTAGCATCTCTTGGCAAACAGTTTTGTGATCCTGACTACTCTTTGTTGTCACTCTTTCATCAGTGCTGGGATTTGTATTTCAGTCCAGTGGAGCTGACGTTTGAGCAGAGAACAATGAGACATTCTCTGTAATCAGTGCTTGGAACTGGATGTCCTCTACGGAAGTGGCGTTCAATGTATTATGACTGATGCTGTAGCTTATTAAGTGCAGTTACATTTTTTTTGACCTTCATGGAATTCAATATAATCGTCTTTATAAAACAGTGGTTCTCAACCAGGAGGGGGGTGTAAATTATTTTCAAGAAAAACACAGACAGGGCATCATTTGTGTACTCTGGGTATTTTATTAGAATGTGCATAAATGGAAAACCCCCACATTCCCTCTCCCTCATTATTTTCTTTTTTCTGGCAGGAGGTGGGGTTTAGCTTTTATTTAGCTGTGAGTGCAGACCAGTGTTACCAACTTGGTGACTTTTCAGACCCCTTTAGCGAGTTTTGTTTGCAAAAAAAAATAAATAAAAGCATCTATCGATAATTATAGCTAACTTCTTTCTTTCTTTCCCCCCCTCTAAATATCGGCAGTACTGTCCTGTAAGCATGAGGTCTTGCTTTCCCACTGCACTCTCACCTCTCTCTGCATCTGCTCGGTTCGATATGGCTCTCTATCACGCCCCTATGTGCTTGTTGAACATCCAATTAAAAAACTGAGGTTTAATTAAGAGTTGTTTCCTCTTTGCTGTTCTAATAACCGCCATTCTTCTGGGAAGGCTTTCCACCAGATTTTGGTGCGTGGCTGTGGGGAATTGTGTTTATTCAGCCACAAGAGCATTAGGCATGGAGTTCTGGGGTGCAGTCGCTGTTCCAGTTCATCCCAAAATTGTTCAGTGGGGTTGAGGTCAGTCCACTTCAGTTCTTCCACTCCAGCCTTGGCAAACCCTGTCTTCATAGAGCTGGCTTTGGACACAGGGCCATTGTGATGCTGGAGCATGTTCGAACCTCTTAGTTCCTGTGAAAGGAAGTTGTAATGCTAAAGCACTCAAAGGAATTCTATACAATTGTGTGCTTCTGACTTTGTGGGAACAGTTTGGGGAGGAACCACATATGGGTGTGATGGTCAGGTCTCCACAAACCATTCTGGCCGTATAGTGTATGTGCTCGTAGCATATTGTTTAGCTGCAGCCGAGTCACATTGTTCAAACTCGGCAGCAGCAAGCAGTTCGAAGATCGGCGTGACGTTCTACAAGAAAGGATTCATTTGCAAAATACGTTACTTCTGTCTGCACGTTTAAAAAGGTTTTCGTCCTTGACCCGTGTGGGCGTCTTCGTTTTTGTCTTCTGCTAACTGTACTTGTTTGTAACGTCTCACAATATTCACAAATGCATTTGTTTCTTTTTATCGTGTGCTCCATCGATTTCGGGGTCCATCAGCTACTCTGATTATCCTTGCTATGCCAACAGCCTACACACAGGCAGCGGGTTGGTGTAGTATTTCCTGATGAGTGTAGGTGAAATAAAGAATTCTCTGAGGCCTCATTCCCATCTGGCATTAACAAGTGTCCGGGGTGATCGGGTCACGAGTGGAGAGTTGAGACGTGTACCCATTCACACCTGGCATTATGACCATTTGTGAGTGTGTTCCGGACATCGTTTCTGCTGGAGGAAGGCTGTTGCGCACCTTTATTACACCATTTTAACACCGCGTTTATTTCCAGGCTGAAATCACATTGATCTTGATGGACTGTTTCCATCAAAGCGTTTTAATTGCATGGTCTGCTTCGGAAATGTCAAAATGAACGAGAAATGAGGACAACAAATGAAACTATGAAAAGCAGCTGCTTTTGTCTCTGGTCTTTATCCACTATCCACCATTCAGCACAGCTTCCATACAGTCTCATAATGATTACATGTTTTCTAGCTCGATTTGGTTGATTTGTTGGCCCTTCGTTGCTGTCCAGGACGCACTGAGATGCGTTCGCATTCACATGACATGTTTGTTGTTGCCATGTGTTTTCCCAGACCATCTCCAGCTGGGGTTTGAGTGATCAGAGCTGCATTCGACCCTGTTCACACCTGTACTTGGTGCTGTCTGCTTGTTAATGCCAGGTGTGAATGGGGTTGTAAGTGCTGTAAGGAACTGTTTACACTAGTGTGTATGATACTCGTCCTACGGCGTTTCCGCCATATTTCAGAAACGATCTCCGTCCACACTACATGACCGAATACGCATGTCACATGACCAATCATGCACATTAAGCACGCGCATATAAGTGTAAACAGGAAGTTGGTTGCTAGTCATTGGCTGGCACAATAAAGCGGCGTTCCATGTAGAGATTTGTTGCAGATCGCTCTAATCGTAGCTCGCCTCTTGCTCATGTAGGGAGCTGCGGTATTCATATAAAATATAGAATTGAACTGCACAATGGCTGCTATGAACAGCAGCAACGCCAGTGATCAAGATAGCGCAACTGTCATTTGGTTGGGGCTTGACAAATCAGGGAAGGATACGCAACAACCCAGAAGACCAATCAGGGGGCAGATGTGGCCAGAGCCACGCCTTCATTTTCAAAAGTCTTTGTTTTGGTCTGTTTACACTGAAATGCGAAGCCGGTGTTTTCAAATTAAAAACGGGGTCTTCTGAGTGTCCAAAAGTGTCCGTTTTCGACTGGGGGAAACGCCGGAGTAGTGTAGACAACAGGCGTAACCGTAGCAACAGTCATTCATTTTAATAACAAAAACGCCCTAGTGTAAACAGGGGCTGAGTGCTTACAGTGAGTGCTAACAGTGATTTAGCTTCTGATTTGTTTCGAGCTGGTTCTTAAGCGTCACTGCGGTACTATTTAATCTTCCCCGTTGTTAAGAAATGCAGTGTGGCGATAAGTTTCTGTTTCTGAGTGCATGATTGTCCTGTAGATAGAAAAATTCTGTCTAACCTCAATTATGCGTTCTCTGTCTAAAGTGTACTGCCTAGCCAGCTTATTGTAATTCAGGCTGTACTACTTCTGATTAGGACACTTCTCGAACTCTCCTAATTCACTAGCAAAGTGACGTGCACTCTTATGTATTAGAAATTTTGAAGAGTTGCTTTTAATTCTGTGTAAGAGTAGGATTAATATTTCCTTGTTCTCCGTTATGACCGATTACGACCTCCTCAGAGAGGCTTGATAAATACAGGCCCGTATTTCATTTTTGCTAAATGCCAGAATGTGGCCACTCCATAGACATTCTTGACCAAGCCTGTTATGTCTGTCTGCCCGCCTACGATATTTCCTAATGGTCCCATTTGGTTCTAGATTCTAAAATGTAAGCAAATACGTCATTTAAACTCTCCTGACCAAGATAAAGTGACTACTGGAGATAATTGCATGCATGATTGAATTTGTGGGTGAGTTTTGCAAACCCAAGGTATCAGTTGAGGTTTGTTATTGCTTAGACAGTGTGGTGTCTTGCCAGCTCTGCATGAACAACCACTGAAAACGTGAAAAACCATTTCCCCTCTGTTTTTACTGTAGTGTCTCAAACAGTACTGAAAGATTTTTGTACATCTGCCAGGATTCATTTTGTTTCTTTAGGGTAAGACAGCCAGTGGAGCTTTACTGAGGTTTATTGGGATGTACAATCTGTCTTTGTCCCACAAGCTCCATATACATGGCCACATGAGAGTCAAAACATCCTACTGTCAGTACATTTTTGTTGGATCCCAGGCTCCCAGTCCCAGTGCACACACTAACTTTAAGCTGAAAAAGGATAAATGCCTCATTTAGCACACAGACGGTTTGCTCTAGAGATAAAAGATTCATTTGGAAATTTGCCCTGTTGTCATTTAAACAAGACTGACGTGAACTGCATATTTGGCTAATTAGAGATTGGGGTAATGTGTATGTGGGCAAAAGGGCACAGTAGTTTATGTCCAGGTCGGTTTCAGGCTTTCTGGACTCTGGACTGTTTGCCCTGAGAGTTTGGTATGTTTGTTGATCTGTAAAAGCTGTTTTTGAGCCCAGGAGTGATTCTGAGAACCGATTCCTGGTGCTCTTGAAAAAGGTCGTTTGTCATGTCATCGAAATGTTGTCATCTATCCATCCATTCATTTTCCATACCACATATCCTACCCACGGTAATGGGGGAGCCTGGAGCCTATCCCAGGGAACTCGGGGCACAGGGTGGGGAACACTCCAGACAGGGTGCCAACACATCGCAGGGTACAATCGTACACACATTCACCNNNNCCGATCTACGGACAATTTAGAGATGCTGGTCTGCCTACAATGCATGTCTTTGGGGTGGGGGAGGAAACCGCAGAACCCAGAGGAAACCCCCAGAAGCATGTGGAGAACATGCAAGCTCTGCACACACAGAGCAGATGAGTGATTCGAACCCCCAACCCCGGAGGTGCAAGGCAAATGTCATGTTACTTCCTATTTGAAGTTTCATGCTTACGTTGAAATGGTGATGGGAGGAGACGGCGCTTTAGGACTAGATCACTGGAATCAGCTCACCTCTGTAGTTTGAGTGCTTGCACTAACGACACAGGTCTTGTGCCATCTTGCAAATCTGATAACAAGAGACCGGCTCTTCGTTTACTGTTGTTCCTGCACAATGACATATCATGCATCCTGTATGTGGTGTTCTTCACCACTTAAATGTTGGTACCAATGCATAAAAATAAACAATAAACGGTTGAAGCTACAGTAGAGCCTACTATTTTACAGACCTGTTTGGAGGGAATTCTGGCACGGGAAAAGAAACCTGATATTCTGAGCCCCACAACCAAATGAGCACAGAATCGGGTCACGTGGGTGCAAAGTCAGATATTCATGCCAAGTGTGAAAACCCCCTTGATCGGCTCTGTTACCAAGCGGCTGTTACATAGCTAACCTTCATGTTAACGATACCATTCAGCTATCTTTTGGTGCAGGGTTTAATTGTGAAATCAGACCATCATCGTTTTGAAATATGACCCAATAAACCGATGCCGAACTGTGTTCACACTACTTTTAAGGACGTTAACGTGTCCGAATATGACTCAGTAAGAATATGATACACATTTGCAGTTAAGAAACCCACTGAAATGTATGGTTATAGCTACGTTATTGCGCGTCGTCGGTTTCGGGAACGGTCGGCGAAAACAACGGCATATACTGTAGAGCTGGAAGGTCTCGTTTCATTGTTTGCTTTTATGGCAAATCTGCTGAGTGAATCTGGGACCTTGTTTGTCTTCTGAAGGTGCGATCTCGTTCTATAGGTGCCGAAAGACCCATTTCGTCACTTTTCTATGAATAGGCTGGAAATGATCTGTGACAGGAAAGCTATAAATGCTTCTGCCCCCTATCTCGCTTCCTCTCAGAGAAATGTGTGTCCTGCAGAGACTGTCATCTTGCCTTCCAGTGCCTTTCATTTGCCCCCCTCTCGCTCTCTCTCAGTTGCTCTCTAGGCAGAGTTAAATATGACTCGAGTTGCCAGCCTTCTTTATTCAGATGTGCATCATGGGAATTGAGATGAAAGAAGTAGGAAATGTTTCATTTCTGCCTCTCTGCTACTTATTTGTAGGCACAAGGACAATATCAAAGCTCACTCACTTCTGGGCTTAGTGATTGCATGTCCACAAATTTCACAGAGAGTAATTGACAGCACAAAAGCAGGTAGAATCCAGGAACTCTGGGCTTAGACACGTTGCCTGTATGCGCACGTGCCTGCCATTCGTGTCTTGTTTTTCTTTTTCTTTTCTCCCCTCCCCCTCCCAAATGCCCCTGACATTTTGCTAAGATGGAGCCTAGCTGACGACTTCTTGATTCCAATCACTTGGACCTCCCAGCACATTTTCTATTTCAGTCAACAGCTCAAGCACACAATCCAATTACCCAAGTGAGCCTCGTGTGGCTCTCCATATAGAGCAACGAACCGCTCATGAGCATCTGAGAAACAGCTTGTTAGAAAAGTTCTGCTTCTGTAATTAAAGACCTGAGAGAGTTTCCCAAAGTGTCTCATGGTGGTCCTTAGCCACGCTAGAGTCTAGACACTGTACCTGAATTAAAGCCTTTTAAGTAGTAAGTTGTCTTCACTTTGAATGTACGTTATTTTTTTACCCAAGTTTTTGGATATTTAGGCTATTCATTCCACTTGTTGCTACACAACTACAAATGACAAACTTGTTAGTGGGTCGTCTACTAACACTAACCCGATTGCAAATGATTGCGTTTTTAAAAACACTTTCACATTACCTCACGATCACGTGGAATCATATTGATGACCTGAGAAACTGACAGGAGAGTGTATTAAACTAAAGCTGTCTTATCTACAGTTACAAGGGCCGGGCGAGATAATGATCATGGTAAAGAGTCTTTATTGATCACATATACATTACAGTACAGTGAAATCCTTTTCGTCACATACGTGTCAGGAAGTTGGGGTCAGAGCGCAGGGTCGGCCATTATACAGTGCCCCTAGAGCAGAGAGGGTTAAGGTCCTTTCTCAAGGGCCCAACAGTGACAGCTTGGCAATGCTGGGTCTTGAACCCCCGACCTTCCATCAGTAACCCAGAGTCTGGCAGTGCTGGGGCTTGAACCCTCAAAATTCCATCAGTAACCCAGAGCCTGACAGTGCTGGGGCTTGAACGACCGACCTTCCGTCAGTAACCCAGAGCTTGGCAGTGCTCGGGCTTGAACCACCGACCTTCCATCAGTAACCCAGAGCTTGGCAGTGCTGGGGCTTGAACCCTCAAACTTCCATCAGTAACCCAGAGCCTGACAGTGCTGGGGCTTGAACCACCGACCTTCCGTCAGTAACCCAGAGCCTGACAGTGCTGGGGCTTGAACCACCGACCTTCCGATCAGTAACCCAGATCCTGGCAGTGCTGGGGCTTGAAACCCCCGACCTTCTGATCAACAGCCCAGAGCCTCAGCCTCTCATCCACCACTGTCCCAGCCACCACTGCTCCTAGTGATAAATGATTGTTTGATACACTTTTCTGACATATCGTTGATATGGGGATATATTGCATACATTTTTAATAATTACAGATTAAATGGTACGGAATGGATGCGGTTGATTTGGTGTAATTTCTTTGTAGGCATTACAGAAAAGTATCCTCAAACTCAGTTTAACTTTTTTTTTTAACGTTTATTTTACCGCTGTTTTGCAGACAATTAGTTCGTTAAATTCTATATTGTGATGCGCATCGTGTATCGTAGAAATGCCCAGCACCTAATAGTCACGTCGTGTCAGACTAGAATACCCAGACGTGTATGTGGCGTGTCTTCTAGAGACGACACAGTTTTCATGATTTGGTATAATTGATAGCAATCATCACTGCAAATGTGATTTCAAATGACATTAAAAAAGAGTGTATCAGAGCATCTGTTAACATATATTTCACCCTCACGTAAGGCTTATAAAATTCAGGATAAGGTCAATCTAAAGAACAGCTACATGGCAAACTGCTTATATTCATGCAAGTAGTCGTGTGCTAACCCTAACTCCCACCCCCCCATCCATCCCCCCATTCATCCCATTCGTCTACATGAAAAGGAGAACTTGTTTAAGTGCCGTTTCCCATTTTCTAAACTTGGATTGGATCAGATTAATTCAACTTCATTTAAACTATGACAAAACAGCAACGACACGAGGAAGAACCCTTGAGAGGAACCAGACTCGAAGGGGAACCCGTCCTCTTGTGCATGACACCGGATCCGGACAGTGCGATTACGAACCCGATACACTATACAGTTGTAGAAGTGTAAAAGTCAAACAGTATTAAGGGTGTTGAAAAGATGCTCAGTATAAAAATAAGCACAGGACGGTCTTTATGATTAGAGCCGCTTCGACCAACTGGAACGAATCCTGCGTCCATGCCAACCAGGCTATAACGAGCGAGGAAGCTATTCAAGCTCCAACTTGGAAACTAAAATAATTTGCCTTATATGTGTGTATTATCTCGTATACAGATCTGGCCAGGAAAATTGATGGCAGATTGCCATGATTAAGGCGTGTCTTATAACAGAAGATTAGTCACAGTCTCCTCATCAGTGCTCCTCTAAGAACTCCCAGTGGGGGTGGTGTGCTGTTTAGGAGCTGTTCATGATCAGATAAGCAGTGGCTTGCTCGCAAAACACTGCTGGTGATTTATGGAACCAGTGCTTCTCCCCTACTGAGGCAAATCGACAGAAAAACAGAGATTAATGCTTGTACGTTTCTCCATGCCTAATGTTCTTCCACATTTGTGCACACAGACCGCATGAATGCTGCAAGGAATCCTTCTAGTAACTAGTGTAATTCTTTCAAAATTAAGTGGGTATCGAGTGGGAAGCGCATTATGAAGGAATTGAGAAGGGGGGGGGTCACATTGATTAATTGGAAATTGTGTATGGAAATGTGGCGCTTTCTCACCTCATGATGTCTCCTATTGTCTGAATAAATGCTGTGCACAAAAAGCCTGTTATTTATTTGTCAGTTAAAGTGGGCCTGTTGAAAAACTGTTCTCTGCTATTATGGAGAAGGGAAGCGCAGCAGGTCAACTCAACCGAGCGAGCGTTTCTGTCCTTCTCATTGTGGTGTGACAGCCACAGGCGATACTGATGACTGCGACAGTAACAAAGCAACCTTTTCAATTGAGATATTTTGAATTCTACGCAGATTTGCTGTGACGTGGGTGTTTTATTTTTTTCTTCCCTCTTTCGGCTGGTCCCGGTCACGGTCGTCACAGCCGATCACCCGTCCACATATCGATTCGTACTTAGGTAAAGATAGTGACGATCGTAGTTAGGTAACGATAATCGTAAGGTAATGTCTGAGCTCAGCGCGGGACTCGGAGATAAATACTCCATTGTCAGATGAGTCTGTTCTCACATTTCTGTCCTGGAAGACGTATGACAGCAGTTTGAGAGCGGGGGTGGGATGGAAACCAGGGTGGCGGTGCTTTCATCTGATGCAGAAAGGGATAATCTAACCAGGGGGATGTTTGTGCAGCTCCCTCCCCTTCACTGAGAACTGATTTACACAGAAAGGCTGTCACTTTCCATATCTATCAGCAGGCTTTGTAAACCCATTCTTCATTAGTGATCGTCAATTACTTTGCAGTGAAGGGGGGGTGGGGGGTATTAAAAATAATACCCCCCTTCATACAGCTGCTAAGGCATTGACGGAAGTAAAAGCTCTGCAGTCAAGTTGCCTGTTTTCTTAATATAACAATTTCAGTTTTTATCTCTGTATAATTTGTCGTTTTATTATTTTATCCTTTTTTTTTTCTTTTTTTTCGTACACTCTGTTTTTTCCCCCTTAAATAATAGTATGCAGATTTAGCCAACCAGGCTGCGATGATGAGCTCGTTCATCTCTGCAAGGTGTTTGCAAATCCTGATTTATTTATTTTTATTTCAACCGTTCAGCCCGCATTTTAGATTTTTTTATTTCTTTATTTTTTTTCCTGCGGCAGGGTCGTCCGCTGTAGCTGCCTGTGTTAATTAGGCTCATGTCGTTCCGCGAGAGGCTGGAGAAGAGAGAGGCAGTTTGCTGAGCAGCTTCTTTGCCACCTCTCCTCTCTGCGCTCTCCCAGCGTTCACTGGCATGTGGCACGGAGAGCTAAATTAGTTTGGAGCCCTTATTTACAGCTTCTGGAAGGGCACCAGCAGCTGCACACTGAGCAGATGGCGTTTGTGTGTGTCTGTAATGAAGAAGACGACCTGTTCCAGATCTATTGAAATGTTGCTGTAGTCGGGGTAGGAGGGTGTTTGTGGGGGTGTGGTGATCTGTGACTGCAAAACAGGTATTTATTTATTTATTTATTCTTTGGCTGCCGTTCTGCCATCGGTGCACATTCAGATCTTTCCAAGAAGCAACACACAGGTTTTTTCCCCCCCTGTTTAAATGACTTTGCTTCTGCTCTGTGGAATTGAATTTGTGGCTAAAGTATTGAACGCAAGTCTTTAAGAAACGAGCGAACCCGTACATAAAACGTAACGTGGTTTTCAAATAAACTGCATTCTTTGCTAACAGGTTTCTTTTCGCTAATCAGGGTTTATGAACGCGCTGCCAGAGTTTTCGTTTACGCCCTTTCAAACTTTGCGTTTACGTTCGCCATTCTGGCACAAACCTCTCATGTGGGCGGCGCTTAACAGCGATTTACTCTCATTGGGTAGTGAGATTTGGCTCGAAAGCTTCCTGACCAGGACGTAAAGAGTTCTGAATGCGGTTCTCTGTACAGTTAGTGTTTGTACTTTTGTAGTGGAAATGACTCACTTACTTAGTCAGCGTATTAGTTCGTGATTAATATTTTTGAGGTTTGGGGTGTCTCCTATGACTATTTTTTCGAGATCGGCACACAGTGTCCTCATCATCCTCCTCCTCTTTCTCAGCTAGCCACCCGAACTGTCGATCCAGTTCTGAGGAGTGGACTCCCGATCGGACGGTCGTGAGTTCAAGCCCCAGCACTACCAACTTACCACTGTTGGGCCCTTGATCAAGGCCCTTAACCCTCAGTTGCTCAGTATAAATTGAGATAAAATGTAAGTCGCTCTGGATAAGGGCGTCTGCCAAAATGCCATAATTGCACTAAAAGTTAAGCCCCGCCCACACAAGAGGTCCATGCGAGAATAGCGAATGTAAACTTTCGTAAACGAAAACTCGGGCAACGCGCTCATAAACCACGTTTAGCGAAAAGGACACCTCGAAAATGGTTAACAAAGACCGCTGTTTATCTGAAGACTGTGATCGGTCTCTGCCGCTGAGTTTGTTGTTGTTTTCAGTTTCGGGGTTTTTCTTCTTTCTCATCGTATATATTTGTTCGTTTCTCGGAAAAGTTACGTTCAGTATTTTCGCCCCAGATTTAATTCCGTACTGCTCCAGCCCGAACGAATTTCTCATTTATAAAACCCGAGTGTTTACCGGGCTAGCCACAGAGCGTTGACGCCTCTTCCGTTTTTTTGAAAAGAGTATTATTTGTCAATAACAAGCTAAGCACCTTGGGGACCGTAATTATGTAGAAAGTTGCTGCCCTAAGCACTGATGAGTGCTGTTTCAATAAAGTGGAGAAGGATTTATGAGCCAATATTAACAATGACTAATGAGTCAGTTCCCTAGATAGGAATGGCTTACTCCTTTGTTTGTAATCACTCCATGAAAAGGGTTCAGATTAATCCATTTCACTTATATAAGTTTTAATACAGACCTCGGTCCTGATCGTTCGATAGGGAACAATAGGCTTTTACTTCTTCGCTGCTATTGCTGTTCTACATACCATTTCTAATCAAATAAAATAACCCTCTCTCTCTCTCTCTCTCTCTCTCTCTCACTCTCTCTATTTTTCTCTGTCTCTATTATTTCTCTCTCTCTCGCTCTCGCTCT
>JAOUWY010000015.1:18702063-18713782 GCA_025728095.1 Prietella phreatophila | reverse complement strand
ATATGTGTATATATATATATATATATGTATGTATGTGTGTGTAATATGTGTGTATGTGTGTACATATGTGTATATATATATAATATATATATATAATATATATGTATGTATATGTGTGTGCGTTTGTAGTGCGGTGCATCACGTCAGCCCATAGCTTTCTGCTTTGAAGATTATTTTTGTGTCGGATTACCTGAAAACGAAGGCTTTGATGCCATTAATGAAATGAAACAAGAATCTTCCTCCAGTATGAGTCATTTCAGGCGATTTCCTAAATCAATTACCCTTTGACCCACTGATCATTCCATACAATTGAGAACACTGGGAACGAGCTTTTTCCCCCGTTAAATACGTTTGCTCAGATATCTCTGATTGGAATGTATCTCTAGCTGAAAGAGCTGTTGGCAGTGATTCTGATCGTAATAAAAGATCACGCAGTATTTGGCCTTCTCACTGCTCTAATTTGTTTGAACGAGCATTCAGATATTCTGTTTTTAGTCTCGTGTAATGAGCATATGTGTGAAGGAGATAGCAGTAAAAGGCAGCGCTGCTGATCTGTCTGATGACTGTTTGCTTTCAGTATAGGAATTTACTCCACTGCTATATTAAATAATAATTATATAACGAGCAGCAATTGCAGTAATGCTGTGAAAACACCGTTTCTTCTGTAGTTAGTATTCTAGCCTTACAAGTTAATCACACCGCAGTGTGAGTCATTGACTGTGCGGTGTGCTTGGAGTATACTCGCCTGTTCATTTTAGTCTGTGATTACATCAGCGTGTCTGTGCCGCGATGGGTTCCTGGACAATTCTTCTAGATGCTTCTTTCCCTTAAACGACGACTGCGCACAGCAGGCAAAAAGCAGCCCCTCAATTCTGTACTAGCCCTCAAGAGTCCAGATGCCAAAAATGTATTCGTTTAGATCTTGTAAATAGGAGCGTGCCGAGAACGTCACTGGTGTGGTCTATGTGCGGGTGGATAAACGTACACCTACTGGGTCTGTCTTACACCTACCTGAAGTGGATTTTTGATGGGATGGTCTAGCCTGTAGGTTCCAAAATAGTATTAAAACCCCAAAATAAATAGGCTACTTCTGTTGTTTCATCTCTCTGAATTTCTTCTCATTTGTAATTTTCTTAAAATGAAGTAAATTCCATGTAAATGTAGTGGGTTTGGGATTTATTTTTTTTCTGCATATAAATTTTTCAATTGTAACTAATTTGAGCCTGCAATATTTTTTGTTTCCAGGGCAAAAATGTGGGCATTTGGGAAGTGGAAACCAAGACAACCTTGAGGCTACTGGAACAGCATTTCTTACTGCCCCAGAACGTCTGAGAAGGTCAGACCCCACTCCGGCACGCTTGGGCCCTTGGCAATAAGATGTCCCTAAGTAGTGGCACTGCAGGCGGGAAAGGTGTGGACTCGAATGCGGTGGACACTTACGACAGCGGAGATGAGTGGGACATTGGAGTTGGCAATCTGATCATCGACCTTGACGCCGACCTAGAGAAGGACAAGCTTGAGATGTCTGCCACTAAAGACGGGGGCGGAATGGCTGCACCCCCCAGCGCAGTAGCAGCTTTGCCGGACAATATCAAATTCGTAAGCCCCGTGCCTGCTCAGGGCAAGGATGGTAAGTCTAAGTCTAAACGTAATAAAAACTCAAAGGATACTAGCAAGTCCTCAACCACGGATGGGGCCAAGAAAGAGTCGCAGGTGCGGACCCCGAGCGAGGGTACAGGGCCGACTACAGGCACAGCTACAGGAGGATTAGCCGGTGCCGGCAAAGGTGCGGATAAAAGTACTAAGGCCTCTCGCAACGTTTCAAGTGGAAAGAAGGACAAAGATGGAGGAACCGGGAAAAATAAAAAGGACAAAAATGAAGGAGTAGCAACTGGAAACGTGACCACAGACAAGGACACAGCAGCTCCAGTTTTAACCTTAGGACCATCCCGCAATACCCCGTTTGAAGGAAGGCAAAACTCAGACCTAACCTGTGCTGAACAAATTGGGAATATTGCCATTGATGCGGCAGGAATAGTTCCTCCTTTGACTATTAAAAGTGAACCTGAAGAGATGGAGAACACCGACTGTAGGAGCTTGAAGAAAGTAAAGAGTGAAAAGGTGAGTACAGTGGCGTTTCGGAGCTGACGTAAAGTCGCGTTTATATTTCGTTGCCTTTTGGTGATTTCTGTATTGAGGACGCCATTGGGATGAATCTAGCGTTTCTCAATCAGCAAAAAAAAATTGCTTGCATTCTGGATAAATTCACTTTATTAGATAATTACGGTATAAAATGACTACTTTTCTGGGTGGTCTACTGGCAGTAAAGCAGTAGGAGCCTTCACGAACAACCAGATATCACCGTTCTGCATTTCGTACTGTAAAGAACCTTACGCAGAACTCAAGCGTCCAGTATAAAGTTGGGTCAAGACCAACATAAACTCCACTCTAGCCTCATTGCTGATTGTTGTTCTGAGCCATTTTAGAGATATTCATAATGTTTCTTATGTCTGCTAATGACTGAGATTATATTGTCAAGGTGAATTTGGGTAAATGGGTTGACATTCATCAGCACATACAAGATCGAGGAATTCCAGTTTGGTGTTTTTTGTGTGATTGTTGTGGCCAAAAATGCTTGAGTTTGCTGCAGCTTTTTTCAAAATGTGCGATGCAACTAGTGGAATTTGTAAAATTGCACTCGCACAAAATTCTTTTGCACGGGCTTTCACAGTGGCATTTGTTGGTAAGTGAGACCTTTTAGCTGTACTCGTATTCACCACACATGGATCAAAGAGGGATTTGGCTGCGTGCGAGTTGCGATGACGTCACACGGACGCGCCTTGGCCTGAATCTCCGGAGAATCTGCGGTAAATTTTGAACTATTGTAAGCTCCTCCGAATATTGCGAAGTATTGCTTGATTTTGCGTAATCCTTGAGGGACTGGCATCCCAAGGCTTGGCTATCAGCTTGAAGTTTCCTCTTGAACTCCTCTTGATGTATTTGCAGTTTATTGAAACACTATGACATTATGATTAATTATAAATAGCTTGATTTATTCTTTAAACAGTCCAGAATTGGCTCATTGGCATGTAGAACAAAAAGCCCTACTGTTATTCACGCATCAGGTGCTGTGATTAAAAATGATTTCTTGACATGATAATCTGATATGGATCCAATGTTTATTGACTCATAAAAATGGAGGATTTATGAAAGAGCTTGATCCAGTTCATCTAAGAAAGGTCTACGTGTGCGAGACAAACAGAATAAGCACATTTCTAAAGACTGAGAACAGATCCAAACTGCTGTAGCGATCAAAACCAGGATCCTTTATTATATGTTGAATTTTTCTCTCCTTCTTTGCAAGTGCCTTATAGGTTTTTTTTTTTTTTTATGGATGTAATTATCAGGCAGTGGGAGTTTTCTCCCCTTGAGGTGAACGTCGTCTATTACGCATAATTATCGTCTCTGTGTCTCTTCAGTATAGCAACATTCTGCATGTGAGCCAGAACAGTTTTTATATTTATTTATTTTTTCCTGTCCGGTGCTAGTTTACCTCCTAATATGTTGTTACATTAGTGTGTGATGCAGCTAAGCAACATTATCTATGTTTCCATCCATGTATTTTCATGTGACTTTTGGGATATCTCGTAAAAATTATATATTTTTTTTCCTTTTAAGCGGTGGATAGAAACACCAAATTCACGCAAATACAATCTCCAAAATGCTTATCAAAAAAACATACGAGTCATCGTTTTTTTTTTTTTATTCGATAAGAAGATATGCGCGTAATCTACGATTGAAACACCATTACTGAATAAACTCCTTGATGTGCTTCAAAACAAAGTCATGTGACTTTGTCTCAGCAAATCATGCGATTGGATAATTGGCTGATGTGATTGGATATATAGCAGCTTATACAGCGCAACAGCGATGTGTTTTTGTTTAGTTTTTTTTCTGGGAACTGGGGCACTTTGGGTCGGCATAACTGGACTAACCAGTTGACCAATCTCATTGTGCAGCATCTCGAATGTTGTTTTTGTCATTCCGAAATGCCGGTCATAGAAATGATTTGGTAGAATTACCTCCTAGAACTGTCTCGCGCGATTCCGTTCCCAAATATTTGGCATCCGAAAACCAATGAATCGATTCTCATGTCAACCCAAAGATTCACACTGCTATTTATAATATTTGGGGGAGGGGGTTGGGGGAACAGTGGCTTCCCCAGTTACGACAACATCCGTTCGTATTGACGCTTTGCACTAGTTTTCCCAGAAGTGGTGATTTTGTTGTCTTGAACATGTGGGCTGGAAACGGTGCTTTATTTGCGAATGTTCAAATGTTTCACCCAAGTTAAATTCGCGACTTGGATGGAAACATGGTTAAGAAGCGACAATAGCGCAGTATCTGGCGAGATGAATATACTTGCACTGAAACGTCATAGGAAAGTTTTCGAGTAACTGGGATATCTGGGAAACCTCAGATCTCTGATGTATCAAAAAAAAACAAAACTTTACAGTGTGCAATTTGTATTGTTATTTAGGATGGTTAATCAAAGTTGGGGTTGGGGGGAGCATCCAAGGTAAATCAGGAAATATGGTGTTTTACAACAATATAGCCAATAAATCCTCTGGTCTTGGTATGTCTTGAGTTCCTACACCCTGCTTGGTTTACCCACTCCTATCTGGGTAGTTGCAGTGGCTCCGGTTCGTCCCACTTTAGCCGTCATAATGGAGCGAAGATATCTTTCTACCAGATTTTCTGAATGATGATGGATCGTAAACGACAGATGTGCATGCCAAAATAAGGATAAGCTTAAGAAGTCTTCCAGGAAGAACGGCAGCTGTTTTTCAGATGTGGAGTACTAGTCGACGATTTATGGTAAAGACTTAATCCATCAACCATGTTGCATGCTTGGGATGGTGTTAAAACCAGTTAATTAGTGCAATGTGGAGCCATTTTCCAAACACACACACACACACACAATTCCTGTTTGAATCTTTTACTGTTTGTTGTTGTGTGTTTTTTGTGGGGTTTTTTTTTTCCCGTCCCAGTTACTCTATGAGGCTTTAGTGATTTGCAGTGAAAGCAGTGCCAAGTCTCAAGTTTTGTTTATTAAGGGAATTTGTATGATCTGGAATGCAAGCCAAGGCTTCATTGGTGTATGATCAGCAGTTAATCCTGGATTTGTTTTTTGGCTCCCAAACCTGCTTCCCTATGAGAACTGCTGAAATGTAATGTCTCTGTACTTCTGCTCCATTTGCTTTTCACCGACGAGTCAAAGAAGTTGCAGAGAGAAATGTACTGCCTCAAAAAACAAAAAGGTTCCTCTTTTCTGTTCGATCGATCGACCCTGGACTGAGGATATGGCCATGCCTTCCTTTGTTTGACTTTTCCGTTCCATGTTTAGTTTTAGTTTTATTTGGAGCTTATTTTCCAGCTGCATGTTTTAATAATGGTATGACTCTCATGTGTGCCAGTTCTGTGTAATAACGTTAGGCTCAAGAGCCAGGATATCACTTGCTTGTGAGTTTGGTGTAGCTCTCATCCCAAAGCAATGTGTGCAGCCAGTGGTCCAGGTGAATGGTCAATAGAGAGGAAAGTCATTCCCCTGAGTAAAACCATCCTTACATGGTTTTGCTCCCAGTATTCTCCATTCACTGCTGCCTCTGACTGCCGCTATTTGCTTCCAAAGTATACCTTGCAGAAGCACAGGGGCTTTGTTCGTAAGGGCAATGGAGGTAGCGTTGAAGCAGATGAAATGAAAACATTTCAGTCTTTTCCCAGTGTCGTGCTCCCGAAAGAAACACACCTGGAAGCGCGAGCGAGTGCTATCGAGTGACGGACGGGAACCAGATCTGCTTTTCAGCACTCTCTAAAGTGGTTTATGGTTTCCGCGTCCCACGGTGCAGCCTGATTGGAGTGGGCTGTCGGCGAGGCCGCTTTCACTCCCCACAGAAACCTCACTCGCTCGGGCCATGCCGGAATGTGAGACCGCCAGGTCACGCCGGGATCCTCTGCCAGACTGGCATCTGCAAACATGGCACACGGCGCGCACAATTTTCCATCAGAATAACACTGGCTACTTTCATGCTCAGTCCTGTTCCTGATCTGTGGAACAGAGCCTTGAATTGGGTGGTGATGCGGTATTCTAACTGAGGTAGAAAAGAAAGCTAAGGACTCTCTTTCTCTCTCTCTCTCTCTCTCTCTCTCTGTAAAGGCACAACCACAACCAAATAAAATAATATTAACCAAATATTATTTATATTTAAATTGTTTATATATTTTTTTATTTAGTGTCACTTTGAGTATATCCAAGGTTCTTCTGTTTCAGTTAAAGTGTTCACTGCGTGACTGGCGTTCGAATCTTGAAGCCTAAATCTAGAAGCCTAAATCTAACAGATCATCAGAATATGTTAGATAGTGACAGGCTTGCGCCATTTTAACTGGTGAGCTCTAGACATTTCCATTTGTCCTCTCCTATTGCAAACTAATGCTGCAGGATTTCCACAGAGTAAACAAGCCTCCATTGTGGTTGCAGGCTCAGGTCCATACTGAATGGAAGCCATTGAAGTGCGTGCAGTTCTTTAAGTGGTAGCTGCTTCCTTTGAAATGAGCTGGTGGATAATTGAGAGCATGGATGAATAGTTCAAGGATAGCACTTTATGAACATTTTCTTCATTTATTTGGTCGTTTCTCCAGCAGCTCTACGAGCGTGCGAAGGACCGGGACGTCAGCACGAATTCGTCTGTGTAATGACGACTCGCATGTCGTTTTACGTTGCTTAATACTAGGTCAAAAGTCAAACAAAAGCCACTACGAGTATCGGAATATGATTCGTTGAGAGGACTTAAGGTCAGGAGCGAAAAACTTGAAACGGTCTTGCTTGTAAGAATATAATGGATTTTAAAGGCGGAAGGTTTTTCAACAGAGTTTGGCACATGAGGTATAAGCCCGGTATTGGCGCAATAGTTGTTCTGATACCAACAAACGATTCTCCTTAAAAAAAATTAATAAATAAAAAAATCAAAAGAGCGAGCGAGCGAGATTGGTCCATCTGCGTATCAGTGGGCGTGTTCGTTAAACATGAACTGTTTACAAGCACGGAGATGTAAACGGTCCGCACTTATATAGCTTAAGAAAGCCTTTCATTACACAGCAGTCCAGCTCCACACTGACCACAAACGCCTACAACAGGTCAGGGGCCTCGAGCTCGGCCTAGCCCAGCGACGGCCCCCACCTCGGGTTCGGTTAAGCAAGACAATTACAGGGCGCTGGCGAACGCAACATGCATTACACGATGAACAAAGCAGTCGGAAGAGTACACCGCATTCGTTTGTTTCCAAGAAAGACAGTCAAAAAAGTGATGGGCAGAGCTCACGGGAGATGAACCTGAGAAGGCACTTATACACACATTGTGATAGAGCACATAACAACCCCTCTTTCAACAACTTCCATTTTGATGTTCATTTCCTTACTTTCTTACTGTCTTTCGTATTTTCTTAACTCATCATGATAGCTTCCTTACTTGCCTACTTAGTTTCTGACTTTGTCTTTCTTTCTTATTTAATTACCGTCCTACTTACCTACCTACTTAAACTGTCCGTGAAGAATTTCTTTTTTGCGATAGTTATGGCCAAAAACGCTCGATTTTGCTGCGCTTTTTTCAAAATTTGTGACGATTTTTGATGGAAAACGTCTCAAGTTGGGGACATTGCAAATTGCACAAAATTTTATAGCTGTATTCATGTTCAAAACACGCGAATCGAAGACTTGTGATGATGTCTTGGCTGGAATCTGTGGTAATTTAGACAAGAAAAAAAAAAAAAATCACAAGCTCCTCCGAATACTTGCGGCGTTTCCTTGATTTGGCGTTAGTTTCTGTGATCGCAAAACCCTGGAAGGACGCTGCCTAGTTTCTTTCTTTCTGCTGAGATTAAACCCTAAGCTGCCAAAGAGTGACCCTTAACATTTAACCGTGCAAGTTCAATTCTGCCTCGTGTTTCAACTGCTTTTCAAATGAGTAAATGTTCTTTTCTTTTTTGTAGCAAATAACTGAGGTGTTACGATGTTCCATATTCAGCAATATGCGCAGGCCAAGAAAAGTAGGTATTCTGGAAAATCTATTTTAAAAGTTACAACTGTAACAGTACAATTACGTATAGCAGTTCCAATTACATAGAACATTCCTATGTCATGCCGAAAAAGTATTCAGGCTGGAAGGCCGTAAATCTTAAATCGGCAGTGGAAAACCATATGTAAAAGCTGCCATGCAAAACGAAGCGTGCTAACCTTCCATTCAGGGCTGTAGGGGAACAAATAGGGTGTTCATTTTTGAGAACAGACTGACAAGCCAACCCCGACCCCACCCCACCCCCGCCCCGCTACCCTACAGAAAGAAAAAAAAGAAAATTCTCAGAAGAAAAAGCTCTTCCTGTTTCACCATTTGCGCATGCCTTTAGGCTGAGTCAGCAGGATATTCATCTCTACTTTTTCCACTGAATCCTTTCAGACGACTTATTCCAGCCCTTCCTGTCTCATCTGGGGCCGTTTTTGTGTTTCCTTCGAACGCAGGCAAGGTTTCGATTTCAGTTAAAAAATTCCCGTTGCCTTATTTGAACTCTTTTATTCTTTTTAGAATCTTTCCTGAAACTGAAAGATTTGTCTTTGTCTGGGTCTGTGTATACCTGGACTGGAGCCATGGGTGCATGGGCGTGTGAAAAAGATACTTCCGAATACTTCTTTGGTCAATTTCATCAGTCAGGCACATGTCCAAAGAACAGGAAAACACCCCCCTCCCCCCCGGTGATGTCATCCAATCTAAGCAATGTCTCAAGAGGTTTTATCGCACAGGATCATAAACAGTAGTTCAAGTCACTCGAACGCAAAAAAGTCACCATGGCCGACCGCCAAACGTCACCAGTAACGAAAGTAAAACACTAAAACGGTGCCAAATGGCCACAAGATACAAGTCGTAAGATTGAGACCTTTGCAGAGTGGTCTTACGAGTAATTGGATTGAATTTATTTATTTATTTATTTAGCTACTGAAGAACAACCTTCCATCTTCAGACTCAAAAACTTTCAGGTAAATAAGATTTTGTCTTCTGTCCTTTGAGAGAGTTGTACATTTTTATCTAAAGGAAACGATAACTAGGAGGAAGAGAACAGTGAGAGGAACCCAGTGTGCTGGTTCATCACAGCAGAAACAATGAGAATGAGTCTTTACTGATCACATATACATATGCACAGTGAAATTCTTTTCTTCGCATAGCCCAGCATGTCAGGAAGCTGGGGTCAGAGTGTGGGGTACATATACAGGGTAACTACAGCGCTCCTGGAGCAGAGAGGGTTAAGGACCTTGCTCAAGGGCTCAACAGTGGCAACCTGGCAGTGCTGGAGCTTGAACCCAGCCTTCCCGACCTTCCGATCAGTAACCCAGAGTCTTAACCACCAAGCCACCACTGCCCCAAAGGATAACATACAACAGCCACAACGGACAGCTTTTAGACAGTAAAACCCACAGCAGGAACAATCAGAGACCTGCAGAAAGTCAAATGGTGTGAAAATGGCTGGAGAAAAGCACATAATGGATTCTATGAATATAACAAACATTATTCGCTACAGCCAATTAGCTGGTGTAAAATGTATCCCTGAACCTTTCCTGAATACTGTAAAGTAGTAAGGTAGAAGCACAAGCAACTTTTGATTTTTCCAACCATATATATGGAACGACTATTACAACACTGATAGTAATAAAAACAGAGCGAAAGTGTTGCTTCGACTATACGGCACCGAGGTTGATCGTGGACAGACAGCACAGGGGCAAACGTATGATTAGAAGTGCTCTAAAATAGTTTGCGACGGTCCCTGGTGGGCTGAAAAGTGATGATTCTGCATCATGAGGCTGCTCATAAGACTCCGACTACTGAACTTTGAGGTTTTCTAGTTCCACAGCAATAACACATTGTCATCAGCATTCTCACCACACAAAAGACAGTAACAACAATAACACTGGGCTGTAACAAACACATGGCATTCCATCTCATATCCAAGATGGTATATTGACAGAAAAATGGGAATAGCAGTGTTGGTGCTGATGTATGTAGAGGTGCCATCATTGTTAATGAGGAAATCCTAACAGGAAGAGGAAAAAACAAAACAAAAAAGACCCAGATTTTTAGCACTAAAACCATAGCATGTGTCAATGGAAACATGGTTTCTATTGCTCACAAGACTGAGGATTGTCAGTTCAAAGGTCACCTAGATAAGGTCAGGGCTTTACTTTGAAAGAAACCACTCCCACCCAGTAAGACATGCAGTATCTGTCGCGTCCTGCATCCTTTGCCCTTCAGTGCATTGGGTTTTCTACCAATTTAAATCTATTTGCATTTGGTCTAACCACCACTTTAGCTGAAATGTAGAACTTGGCACCTCTGTACTCACAGTGTGGCTATTGTTACTGGAACATTACCATCACATCTACCAGAACAGCCCTAGGGACATCCCAAACATGGACAGATGTTAAACTCCATTGACAAAATTTATACACATACGCACACATCAGCCAGAACATCAAAGGCCTAATAAATGTACCTTGTGTCCACCTTGTGCCCCAAAACAGCTCTGACACATCGAGGCATGGACTACACAAGACCTCTGAAGGTATGCTGTGGTTCTGTAAGTTGCGAGGTGGGGCCTGCATGGATCAGACTTGATTTGTCCAGCACATCCCACAGATCTAGGCAATTTGTAAGTCAATTCAACACCTTAAACTCTTTGTCATGTTCCTCAGACCGTTCCTGAACAATTTTTGCAGCATGACAGGGTGCATTATCCTGCTCAAGGCAGCCACTGACGTAAGGGAATACTGTTACCATAAAGGGGTGTACCTGGTCTGCAACAATGTTCAGGTAGGTGATAAGTGTCAAAGTAACATCCAAGTGAATGCAGAACATTGCCCAGAGCATCACACTGCCTTTGCAGGCTTGCCTCCTCCCACAGTGCATCCTGGCGCCATCTCTTCCCAAAGTAAGCGACACACAAGCACTCGACCGTAGATATGGTGTGAAAGAAAACATGATTTGTCAGTTCAGGCCAAACTCTTCAATTGCTTCATGGTCCAGTTCTGATGCTCACATGCCCACTGTAGGTGCTTTCAGCAGTGGACAGGGGTCAGCATGGGCACTTCTGGGGGATCGGACCAGACAAATTAGCCTTCGCTCCCCACGTGCATCAATGAGCCTTGGGAGCCCATGACCCTGTCGCAGGATCACTGGTCGTCTTTCCTTCGCCCACTGGCTGTGGCGCAGGTGGTAGAGCGGGTTGTCCACTAATCGTAGGGTTGGCGGTTCCATTCCCGCCCTGGTGACTCCACATGCCGAAGTGTCCTTGGGCAAGGCACCGAAGCTGCTCCCGATGGCAAGTTAGCGCCTTGCATGGCAGCTCTACTACCATTGGTGTGTGAGAATGGGTGAATGAGACACAGTGTAAAGCGCTTTGGATAAAAGTGCACACTTTGGATAAGTGCACATTTACCATTTAGGTACTAACCACTGAATACCGGCAACTCTGGGGAGATGCTCTGACCCAGTTGTCTAGCCATCACAATTTGGCCCATGTCACAGTCCCTCTAATCCTTACGTTTGCCCATTTTTCCTGCTTACAACACATCAACTTCGAGAACTGACCGTTCACTTGCTGCCTAATAAATATATCCCAGA
>JAOUWY010000015.1:18630509-18645923 GCA_025728095.1 Prietella phreatophila | reverse complement strand
CCCCCCCCCCCCCCCCCCCTTTTTTCCTTTTTAAATTGCAGTGCGGTATTCAAAATCACAGCAATTTCAAACACGAGACAGCCCACATACTTGCCGGCTCCCACGCATTCCATTAACTGTAGAGCGCGGGTACATTTCGGTCGCTCTGGGCTAACCTGACAGGAGGATGGGGAGGATGTACAGCTACTTTACTCTCTCCGTCTTCTGCCAGTTCGTTCCCCTGCTCTAGGACTCTGCTCCGCAGCCCCTTGGTGATTCACCGCCTCGTTTCTAGTACTTCAGTACCTCTCATGCAGTGTTAGTAGTGCTTGAGCCCCAGAGGTCTCATCGTGGTGCAGCAGCCTCCGCTTGACAAATGTGGAAAATAAGCCAGAGAAAAGTCTAAAGCTGCCTCCAGAGAGCACTGAGGAGATGAGCAATAGCCAGAGAGTGTGTAGTTGCTGTCAGTGCCATTTCACTGCTGGAATTACGGGGCTGCTGGTAGCGAGTCTGTCAGGGCTGCTGAAATGATCTTCGCTTCGACTCTCCTCGCGCATCATATAATGAGATGATGCGAGACAGTTAACCAGACCTGGCTCTCAAAGCATAAACATGACCAATGGCATATTTTACGAAATAGCTAAGTGGATGCTTTGGCATATATAGTCTCTTTGTAGAAACAAGCAGTACATTAGCGCATCCACAGAGCTAGCACTATTGATATTTACTATGACCTACCAGGGGCGTAACCTGAGCTCTGTAACCCCAAAGAGTTTTACTTTAACCCTGAATAATTCTCCACATGAAGCGGTTCGTCACTACATAACTGAAAGTCAGTAAAAGGAGAGAGCAGTTTTGTAATTTTGTATCTTCAGTGAACGGCGGCGAGACCAATCAGACAGGGTTGACAGGAAAATACGTGGAAATACTCATCTGTTATTGGCCGATCAATTTCACTTCACATTATCAGTTCGTGTGGGATGGGATACACACTTTTATTATTATTATTATTATTATTATTATTATTATTATTATTATTATTTTTATATAAATACAATTTTTATTTTATACCAGTAAAGGCATTGAAACTGAACCGCTAATATCCTCAGATTCTGTGCAGGAAAACGAGGTGTGTAAATGTCTATACGAGTTCCAGTATACGGGAATATGATATGCGCCGAGCTTAAGGACAGATAATGTACTCTGCATTACAGATAATGTACTCCCCTTGACTAGCAACACCAAACTAGCCTAGTCTTGTGTTAGCTAGACAAAAAGGGTTTTTGTTTAGTTGTTTTTGCTTGTTTTTTTTTTTAACATCTTATCGGTCTTGTAGTCACTCCTGCAAACAGTGATAACACCCGAGGCAAGTTTTTCCTTCTTTCTTTTTTCAATTTTCACATTTTTGAAGTGATTAGCCCTCACATGCAGGAAAAAAATGTATGGAAACTGATGTCTTATTTAGAAGAAATCAATTAAATGCATTATAATTGTAATCACATGAAAATCCGCATTGTGTTTTTGTAATGAATCAATAACTGATCCCTTGCTGTTAATCCGTTGAACAGATCCCTAACGAGTTGGAGATTTGCTCGACTTCTAGAACAAGATCGCCACCTAAAATGCTTTCCTCTTTAATTGAAGTCATGTTCATTTTCACCCAAAGGCTGAGCAACCTTTTGCTGCAGAATTTGACTACCAAATGCTGACCTTTCAGCGTGGTGTATTTAGAGAGATGTGTGGATCAATGGAGCGCCCTCATGCTGGGCCATCACAGTGAAGTGCCGAGGCTGGGAGGGGGGCGGGGAGAAGGAAACCGTGACCTACCATCTATGACCTCTTTCAGTCAGTAGCCCAGGATGCCTGACAGCTCCCCATGGTCACACTGGGAGCCACAATAGTGACGAGAGGATTTGCTGAAAGCGGCGGGACTGAGAGGCTGAAGGGTGACAAGAAAGAGAAGACGTTGATTTGAGAGCAGCATAAAGAAAGCGAGATGCACTTGGAGAGAAAAAAAAAGGAGTGGTATTTTTGAAGGTGGCATAAGGACACAAATCTCTTGTCGGTGATACTGCAGTGACCCTGGGGTTGGGCCAGCAGAGCTTCAGCTCACACAGGCACCACATGCTGACAGTTGGAAATGTCAGCTCCAAATCCTCTGAAAGTTTATTGCTGCTGAAGTGTCGCCCCAGAAAATCCTTCCCCATTGCAGGCTGGCGCGTTGCTCTCTGGCTGAGGCGGTGAGGGCTGTGCCAACATTTTTGTGCCAGCGCCCTGATGAAAGACCTGCTCAAGCAAAGGCTGCTTTTTAGAGTGTTTTTGTTATCAAGCAGCTCTTATGTGGCTCAGAATTGCTTCTCTTGACGGATGATTGGTGTCCATTTTGTTCTGGTTATCACGTGTAGAAGTTTGTGTGACGTCCGTAATGCAGAGGTTTTTTATTTATTTATTTATTTATTTATTTATTTATTTATTTATTTAATCACGTGTAGCCACACCAGTTGTTTGAATATTTCATGGTTTCAAACGGCGGTTGTTTGGGTCACAGCGTAGTTCCTACCGAGCTCTTGCATGAACTGATGGATTACATCAGAACGCTGCAAGAACTCGTTCCTGCAAAGTGATTCCCCTATACATTTCGAAGAAGTCGTTAAAAACGGTTGTTCGCACGTGTATTTTTCCATATACGCAATGACGCACACTTTAGAAGTTTAACAGACTTCTGGGTTCCTGGTCTTTTATTAACAGAACTGGGACAATGCTGCTAATCATGAAGAGGGATCTGTTTCCATCCTCAACTCACCTAGTCTGAAGTCTGTAACCAATTCCTGTTTCAAATAAACAGCGTCTCGCACACGGCACCAAGCCATGTCATGCACCTTTACTCAAAACGATGAGTAATTATCAAGAAAACATACAGTCTTTCATCTTTCAACGAAACAAGAGCGTTAAAATAGGTATTATTGTGATAGTAACAGGCGTCTCGGATCCTCCGGGTGTATGTCTTTCGGACAGTTTTCAGGTCACAAGCTTCCGCACGTGAAGGGTGTAGTGCGGTGTCAGTCAAAACTGATTTCCCTGTGAATGTTCCTGTGGAGGTTCTTGTCCATGATTTGCAAAACTAATCGCAATAGTAAATTAGCACGGTGCGTCAAACACAGACACCCTCCGATAATCTGATGTGATCCAGCACACGTCATATACTTTGAGAAGAATTTAAGCAGCGGTACATTTGTCTGAAATCTGGTCTTCTCAAAGAATGCCTGCGTGATGTAATAATTATTTTCCCTGCTTTTATTAATGAATTGACATTTCCAACTTCATCAATCCTCGTTTACGCAGCTGCTTCAGCTCCTTTCCAAGCACGTTATCCTCTACACGTGCACTGCGGACAGAAACCAGATCTACCGAGGAGAAGCTACTGCTCGCCCATACTGGACTCGTCTGTATTGTAGTCTTGAAAACGACACTCTATAACCGAATAGCTCTGTAGCTCTGATCATATTTCTGAAGCAAAAGAAAAGGAACCTTGCCTTTGCGTGTTCGCTTGTTATTTTGTAGAACTTCATCTGAACTGAAAATGCTTCGATTTTACACGAAGGTCATCTTAACATTTCTTTTTCTTTAACGGTAAAGACCGGCGTGCGTTCGCGATATTGATCTGTCATGCGTGTTTTTGGTTTTGTGTCAACGTTCTGAAGGATTACCAACTAGACACATCGACTCTAAATGTGACTTTGTGGTGTTACTGTCTCAGTTCTGAGATCTGCCTACTTTCTCACCTCACGTTGGGGTTTATGGGACTTCCATACTGCTTCCTGTAGAAGTCCAAAGAAAATGGCCTGGGGGGTGCGGTGCATTTGTCGGCACTTCCATTGACCACAAGCTACTCAGCTGTGCTAAATCACCAGTATGGTTATTACAAAAGAGAGGCTTTCAACCTCCCTCCCGTTTCCTTCCCGTCCCCTCTTGTTCCCAGGGGACATGCTCACCTTGGTTGTATGACCTGTATAATCAGAAGAGGCAGCCTACAGAGTGAGCAGGTTGGAAGATCAAACCTTATAAAATTCACATCTCTAACCACCAGCTTTTCTCTTTTTGCCTATAATGAGCATATGGGGCTCTACTTATAGTTTCTAGGCTTTAAGACATGACTGTTAAATAGCTAACCACTTTGAAATGATTGTGTTTTGTTCGCTGTCTCAGTACGAATATTCCAGAATGGACCTAGAGGCGTTTGCAGACTGTTTGCTTGTATTTATTTCTGTCATCCTAGAACGCATCATTCTCAAAGCTCGGGTTTCAAGGCGATTTGTAAACGAAAGTCGCTTGCAGGCGATGCCTCTCCTAACGCGCATGTAGGTGCCCCACCCCCCCCCCCCCGCGCCCATTACCTTATCCTGATTGAATGTCTGCTGGTGAAAGGGAGAACTAGACCAAAAGACAAGTTAAATGAGAATGTGCTTGAGGCACAAGGTCAATGCCTGTGGGTCCCAGTCCTGCAGAACTTATCCCCCAGGGGGGAGATTAAAGAGGGTTTGCTTGCCCATTAATGCAGCTCTTCAGTGGGAAAATTGAACTGGTGACCCAGGCAGGGAGGAGGGAGGCACCTGCCCCTGTTTTTCTATGGTGCTTGTCAGTTGTCAGGTCTTTGTTGCCATTAAGGTATTCTTTGATGGGGGTTCAGGGGGAAGATGAACTAAAGGCCCCATGGCAATTGAGGTGGCCCTCTTTGTTGCTTAGTGGTGCAGGGGTAGTGGATGGAATTTTAGGACTCTGGTCTAATACGCTGGAAGAGGCAGACGCTTCCGTTCCAGCATGAGTTACTGTAGTGACAAGTGTGACTAGACTGGTTTCAAGAGGGCTTCCAAACAGCCGTTAGATAACCTCCAAACTCCTTATTTTCTTTCTTTCTCTTTCTCTTTGAAGAATTGAAAGAATAGGCACTTTGAGCACTGTCGGTTATTAATGGAGTGGTAGAATTCTACAGGACTTGTGAACTGGTTTCTTAATGAGAACACAAAACACTTGTCTAAACACTCGTATAAACATTTGTACAAAAAGAATGCTACGTGTCCTTTTGAAGGAAGGGAGATGAGAGAAGCTTTGTCTGCGGCCAAATGCTGTGTGTTGGTTAGTTTTTCTCTGAGCCCTGTGCCTAAGCTTTGTCTACGTTCGGACTTGTCTGCTGCACCAATTTGCTGTTCTTGGCAGCCAGGCTGCACAGAGGTATGCAAAACAGCCGTGGAGAGTCCCACACCGCAAGCGTGACAAAAACAGCCGACACTTGCACAAAGAGCTACTCTCCACACTGGGATTTACTAAGCAAGTGTGTTCACCCATTTCGTGTTCTGAAAAACACAGTTTTCTCGAATGAAACGAGGCGTCTGAGACTCATAAATTCACCGAGAAACGATTAGGTTCTGAGGGTGTCTTTGTTTTTTGTTTTTTCTCTCATGTATTTCTGTCAAATTCACACATGTAGAGCGGGTCGATTTTTGTGTGTAACGTAATCGAAAACAACAAGGTATGAAGCTGGGAATTTATTAGTGAGAACTGTAAAGATCCTATTTAATTTCGGGTCGCCGAGTTGTTCTTCTGGCCGTGTTCTAGATGACAATTTCCACGGTTACGTTGATTGCAAAAGTTTTTAGCAGGCTCCTCGTGCCAAAGAGCAAGGAAATGTGTGACGTCTTAAGAATATCCTCAGATAAGGGGAACCAACTGCCCTCGGGCTGTGCTCCCTGGGGAGACAAGGAAAGAGTTCAAGCTTTGTTAATGATTGGGCCGTTTTTAAAGGAGAGCAAATGACTGCCTCGTGAGCAGATGGGAAGGCGAGGTTTGTTTAACATCGTACTGTCTTGCATGCTGCCAGCAGCCAACGCCCCCAATCCCCACCTTGTTGTCTCCGTCATCTCCTGTGAAGAAAACACTCCTAATGTGTCTAAACCTGCATGGAAACTTATTCAACTGACTGCTTAACACTGACAGTCAGAGAATGCATGTAGAATAGAGAGAGAGAGAGAGACAGAGAGAGAGAGAGAGCGTGGTGTATTGTCGTAGGGACTCTTATGCACTTCCTGTATTATTCCTTTTGGATCTTTTTGTGAAAGAAACCGTGGCTTAAGGTTGAGTATGTACGTGTATACGCGTGTTTAAAAATCAACAACAAAACCAAGCTGGTTTGATCATGTAGAGATTCGGCATTTAGGGTATTCGCTGTGGAAATCAGAGCCAAGAGGAACGCAATTTAACAGCAGTGCAGCACAATAGCAAAGCTTCAACTCTCCTCTGCATGGATGAGAGAGAGAGAGGGAGGAGGGTGGTGTTTTCTGGCATGAAAGCTGAGAGGCCTGTTGTGCTCCCTCTTGACTTATGAATTAGTCTGCTGCAGGTCGTAGCACTTCTGCCCTTTAGTGCAAGCGTCATGTTAAAGCGGATGACTCGGACTCTGGTTACCCCTAAGGGTTTGGCTGACACAGAGGTCATGGTCTGCGAAAGCTATTTAAAAAACCTCAAAAGGTTGATGCGAACACCCCGGTATTCACAATCTGACTGTACACCCCTATAGCAGTCCATGTTGTTTCTGGAAGCACACAGACTTTGAGTGGCTTTTAATGGGCTCTGAAATGGACTTTAGTCCTAAAAAGCTCTAAAATGCCTTGGCTCAGACTCTGCCTTCGTTTATGAGCCATGAAGTTTCAGCTCATGACTTGTGTCCCGCTGGAAATACCATTTCGCTTTCGGAAATGACACGGAATTGGCAGCCCGCTTACTTTTTCTCGCACCTTGCCTGGTAGGTGGTCCCGGGTATCATTTCAGTACTAACAGTTACTGCTCCAGCAACATCTGATGTCAAGCTAATTGTTTGCAGATGTAATGTGTTCTCTCTCTATGTGTCTGCGAATTAACAACGGCTTCTTTTCGCCTGCGTGATTAAAGCGGTCTGTTCAGTTTTCCCACTCGTTTCACTGAAACCGGAATGAGGTTCGTCGGAACAGCTCTCAGACATTTCTGGTTGTCAAGGAAACGTGGTACGAAAGGCTGAGCCGAACGGTGGACGGTTTGGTCCGCTGCTTTGTGAAAGCAAAGCGATTCTGTTTCCTGGCATGCTTTAGATAAGCTGTTCAAAAGCAGCTTGTTCATGTCTTTTTGTGTAGGCTCTTTCTGCTTCTTAAGCAGTTATTTCAACCACGCATATACTATAAATCATGTCAAAGCAGCAAGGAGAGATTTCTCAGATTGTATCAAGGTCGGTAACATGGTGCTTGAACGTCAGTAGGTCCCCTCTGTGTCAAGAAAGAAATGGGATGTTGAGAAATATGACAGTGTTCAGAAATTGACGTGTAATAGTGACGGCTGCTGCCCCCTTGTGTTAAGTATGCACAAGTAAACATGACTGACATCATCTCCCACCCTTTTCTCTCTCTCTCTCTCTCTCTCTCTCTCTCTCTCTCCAATTTTACATTCATAGATTCCTGTTTTTTTTTCTCCTCCCACCAAAGACTTTGTCGCTGTCGCTTGCCCTGTGTGCAAACATTGGTGTCAGCAGTATAATGTACAAATCAATGGAGAGACCATTTCTACTCAGACGCTCGGGAACAGGGGAACTCTTTACATGCTTCAGGTGTTTCCTGCCTAATGCAAAAATACAGGCTTTTCCGAGCTGCAGCAATGTCAGGTAGAGGACATTTGCCGACCAGAGTTCTCTCCCTCACTCGCTCCGTCTCTTGCTAGCATACTAATGGCTTCTGCTTTTTTTTTTCTTTTTTTTTTTTTTGTCTTCTTCTTCTGCTAGTGTATGCTGTGTAGCTGCTCAGTATTAAATGAGAAATGGACCCGAGTGGAGTATGTGCTTCTCATACTGAGACAACGATATGCGCATCCTGAATATAAAACAACGTGTCGGACATTTTCGGATTCAGAAGTTGCACAAGATGTCGTGTTTGTCAGATTTTCAAAAACGGCTGTTTTAGCGAAAGAGTCAGAAAGCAGGAGCTGTCGGTTAAGGTCTTGAGTTTTGAGGATATTGTGCACCTTCGTATTATTTAAGTTTATTGTGTGTTCTGTGTTGCAGGTATGCTGGTTGTGAATGTCACCTGGAGGAATAAAACCTATGTGGGCACTCTTCTCGACTGCACCAGACATGACTGGGCCCCTCCACGGTAACCAAACACATGATGGAATATGATTAGAGGAAAGATGAAAAATGCATAACAAAAATAATATGTGCAATTAATGTCATTACTGCAGCGAGAGCGAGCAGGCAATGCCAGCGTGTGTGGCAGGGCATCTTTTCAGCATTCTGTCAGAGGTTGATGTCTCAGAACTATGTGCTTTTGAAATGCAACATCAGGGTGGAATTGATTTTTTTTCCTCCTTTCTCCTCGTCATTGATCCAAAGCATCAAAGCCGAAGCTTTCAGCATGTTAGGATTTTGCCGTTTTTGATCCTGCCTTTATTGAGTCCGAGCGCTTTGTACGTTCAAGTTTGACCTACTTTTCAGGTTCATACTTACAGTGTATCAAAGGTTTGATGACGTTATCCTCTTAATAGTCCTGTAAACACTGTGGTTCTCGGTGCATTTTTCATCGTTATAGACAGTTTAGTAACATGTCCGCCAGAATTAGCTAGGAGAACTCTAGAAAACTGAATTTCCATAGAACTTGATATCAGATAATTATATGATATAGTGTAGACTAAGATTGCAAACTTCATTGAACTCGGCTTCGGTATAAATGCGTTTTCAGGAATTTCGGAATCAGCAAAACTATACAGCTTTGTGGGTATTTTCCCACTCCTTTTGTTTTGTTTTGTTTTCTCTGAGCCAGCAAAAAGAATGAGATTGGCAATTCGAATGAGCTCACTCGCTGTTTTTTTGGGGTGGTTTTTTTCCCAAGCTTATGCCCTGTCTGTTAGAGGATGTTATCACCACATATCTAAACAGTGGACAGGTCACCATAGCCTAATGCTGCAGCGCGCCATCTGTCAGAACAAGCACCGCTGTCAAGATCAGGGATAACAAGAGGATAAAATTTTTTTTAAAAAACCCTCTGCACATGTCTCTTGGGGCTGCCAAAGTGGCACTTCCTGATTCAAAATGGAGATGACTGAGAGAAGAGGCTATTCCACCGAGTGCCTTCGCATTACTAGTCGTGTCATGTATGGTACATGGAAAATTTAGCCAGCATGTTACTCTGGTAACAAAACCGATCTTCTTTGTTCAGATGGTTTGATGAGTAACTTGTCAATTATAACCATTGTTGGTGACGTTATTGCAAAGTGACAAGCTGATCATTTCTCTTCTTGTTCTCTCAGATTTTGTGAGTCACCCACAAGTGATATGGAGATAAAAAATGGACGAGGCAGGGGGAAAAGAATGAGACCCAATAGCAACACTCCAGTGAATGAGAATAGCAACAGCTCTGACAACAAGGGGAGCAATAGCAGCAAGACACGAGCAGCATCCAACAGCAAAGGACGACGGGGTAGTCAGAACTCTTCGGAGCGCCGTACGCCACCCAATAGTAATACAGAGGACATCAAGGCCAGTCCATCATCTATAAACAAACGCAAGAGCAAGCCTGCCTCAGACATGGAGCCAAATTCTAGCTCATAGGACACCAAAGGTAGTAAGCGTATGCGCACCAGCTCAAACAGTGGAATGCCTCATGCCGTCCTTCCCATCCCCATTATCAAAGCAGAGCCCCTGCCCCCTTCTCTAGATCGCAGTTGCCCCTCCCCAGTGCTTATTGACTGCCCGCATCCCAACTGCAACAAGAAATACAAGCACATAAATGGTCTGAAGTACCACCAGGCCCGTGCTCACAACGATGATGATATCAAACTAGAAATGGATGGGGACAGTGAATATGGGGAGGATTCTACTTTGCATCCCGAACCAGGTAGCTGCAATGGAGCCTCTATATCTCAGAAAGGCTGCGTTTCTCCAGCCCGATCAATTACCCCAAAAGGCAGAGGGTTTGATGCTCAGAGCCCATCACCGTCATCGGGCAAGTATGCCTCCAAACAGTCCAGCAAAAAGAAGGCTGAGGCTGACCACGATTCTGGACTGCATTTAGATGGCTGCGAAGATGGCCCGTGTTTGACAGACGAGGCTAGCAACGATGGCATTGATGATAAGAAAAGTTTAGATAAGGCTAAGAAATCTGGTTCCAAAGCAGATAAGCTGTCTCAGAAGGCTGTAAAGTCTGCAAGAGCGATCGTACCATCCATACCACAACAACTCTATGGCTTGCAAGCGTCAGGCTTCCCTGCACCAAACTCTAGTTCCTCTATGAGCATGAGCACAGTGGTACAGTCCGTTCCCAAAAGCCCACAGCTGAAACCCATCCAACCTAAGCCTGTAGTAAGTGGAGACCCTTCTATGAACCCAGCTTTAAGTGGTTCCAAGGACAAAAAGAAAAAAGACAAGAAAAAGAAGGAGGGTGCAAAGGAGGGCGACAGTCCAAAAGCCTCTGGAAAGGGAGGGAAGTCAGAGGAAGGAAAAAGTCCTTACTCTGAATCCTCAGACCCAGGCAGCAAGAGTGATTGCCTTCTCAATGGTTCAACAGATCCCCACCAGAGTCGCTTGGCCAGTATCAAGGCTGAAGCTGATAAAATCTATAGCTTTACTGATAACGCTCCCAGTCCATCTATTGGTGTAGCCAGTAGGATAGATAGTGGAGGTATGCCACAACCTCTCACCCCACTCCATGTAGTCACCCAAAATGGTGCAGATAACTCCTCAGTGAAAACCAACAGCCCAGCCTACTCTGACATTTCAGATGCTGGTGAAGATGGGGAGGGCAAAGTGGAAGGTGTGAAGGTAAAGTCTGAGGATCAGGCACCCAGAGAAGGTGCGAAAAAGGCTCTTTTTGCCACGCAGCCTCAAAACAAAGAGTCTCCCTACTATCCCAACTATGAGACATACTACTCACCAACCTATGCCAATCCACATCCCAGTCCAGGGGTCTCAAATACTGGTGTACTGTTACAGGATGGCGCCGTGAAAGTCAAGAAAGAAGAAGAGACGGACATAGGGGACGAAAAAGGCAAATCCGAACAGCCTGAGGATCGCAAGACTGATATTAGCACGCCTAGTCAACAGCAACAACAGCCGTCTGTCATCCAGCAGCGGTCTAATATGTATATGCAGCCTCTGTACTATAATCAATACGCCTATGCGTACGGGTATTCACCAGACCAGGCTTATCATAACCATTTGATGAATACTAATCCTGCCTACAGGCAGCAGTGCGAGGAACGGCAGAGGCAGGCTGCTGAGCAACACAGGGGAGAGAAGAAATCTGAGGCTGTTCAGAAGGACAGGGACGTTTCTGTCAAGTCAGAGGAGTGGAAACAAAAGGCATCAGTTCCTCCAACTTTGTCTAAAGCACCAAGCCTCTCTGACCTCGGTAAGCCCTCACCCCAGAGCAAGCCCAAGGAGCTGACCTCTGAGCCAGCCAAATCAGTCATCATCCCAAAGGTGGAAGATGGAAAGCCATCAGCCCAGCCGCCAGAAGGGCTAAAGATGAAACTGAGCGAAGGTGGACACCATGGAAAAGAGGAGCAGAAACCCAGTATTGACTCTGGAAGGCCATCAGCCATGGAACAGGCCATGTACATGTACAGACAGGTGAGAAAAATCTTGAGGGGTTTTATTTGTTTGTTTGTTTTTTTGTCAGTATAATTCATTTTCTTCATGTACTCTGGAAAAGGTATCCTAAAGTTAAAAAAAATGTTTTCTTCCAGGAGCCTGATTCTCGACTATGGCCCTATGTTTACCCCAGCAAGTACCCCGAAGTGCAGAAACAGCTAGACGAGGAGAGGTGGAAGGAAGAGCGAGAACGAGAACGCGATAGAGATCGAGACAGGGACAGAGATCGAGAGCGAGAGCGAGACAGGAAAATTAAGGAGGAGAGATCTCGTCCCAGAGATGCTCCTAAAGAAGAGTGTAAAGACGGGATTGAGTCACGGACCTCAACAGCCTCTGACGAACACAGAGGGATCAGTAAAGACCCCAGAGCCCATATGCAGTTCTCTTCAGCTCTGCCTCAACACCAGTCTTATATGCCATACATGCATGGGTACCCATACAGCCAGGGTTATGACCCGGGTCACCCAGGATACAGAGGGATGCCGTCTGTGATGATGCAGAACTACCCAGGTAAGATAGTAACAGACTGACAGGTTTGGACAATCTTTCAGCAAGAAAAATCTCCACAGTTCTACCCAATGTTAACGGCGCATGTTTTGCCTCTTCACAGGGTCCTACCTGCCAGCAGGTTACTCATTTTCACCGTACAGCACTAAGATTTCACCAGGTGATGAGAGCGATAAAGCTCGTGCCAGTCCGACAGTGATGGGCAAATCGGCTTCGGATTCTAAAGCCTTGGATATCCTGCATCAACACGCGAGCCAGTACAAGAGCAAATCGCCCACAGTGGGTGACAAAGCATCTCATGACAGAGAGCGAGGTGGAGGCGAAAGAGAGCGAGAAGGTGACCGACCACGGTCCTCCCCCTCGCAGAGAATAATGCCTTCCCATCACCACCTGGGCTACTCTCTGATCTCCGGACAGTACGATCTGTCTTATGCCCCCGGTGAGCGAGTAAAGAATTTGCTCGTGTAGAGGATTGTTGTGCCGTCATCACCATCTGTTCTGTACATACATATTTACAGATTGCTCACTAGGAGAATGTTGCGATGCAAAAGAGAAATTGCCGATTTGAGTGGTTTTAGGAAATCACGTCCGGTCACGTGACCGTTTTGATGCGTACTAATTGGGTTCTTGGCTATCTTACAGTGGCCTTAAAGTTTATAAAAGATTTCACATTGATAAATCCTTATAGCACACACTTTTTCGAGAGATGGGGAGTTGAATATCCCCTAGAAGTTTGTTGTGTGTAGGGTTTTTTCTTTTTTTTTTCCGGGAAGAAAAGATTTTTGGATGCGAAATCATAAAAAGTGTTTGCATGTAGGGATTGGAGCGCTTGTAATTTGTATGATTACAGAATGGGCGTTTCTTGATGAGAGTAAAAGTGTTTTTCTGTTGTTTCATCACGTTGTCTTTGTGAAACCACATCAAGTGATTTATTGCTCATTAATGACAAAAGCCCCCCCCCTTTTTTTCCTCTCGTCTTCAGCTATCGTTGCGAGTCAGCAAGCCTCTGGCCCTTCGCTCTACCCCCCTGCACGGAGGTGAGGATGGTAAGATATTCTTCTCTGTGGTCTCTAAATTCTGACCTACAGCATGGATGCTTATCCTACAACGAGTCGTTGTAGTATGCAGTCTCTGTTGCCCTCTAGTGGAATAAATCCTTGTTTCTTGAAGTCAATAAATCAGTACAATGTAAGAGCTTTATGTATTTATTACATTTTTCTTTCTTGGTGTAATAAGTCTGTCTCTTGTATTTCTTGTAGGCACACATGACCATGTCAGTACTGTTCCCTATATTTTGCCCCAGCACCTCCAGATGGTGACTTGTGGACCTCAAGCTTGCCTGCAGCCATGTGATGAGATCACATGAGGGAAGAGTGTGGACTTTACGACATCAGTTCAATGGTGTTCCTGAATGATTTTTTTGGTTTTGTTTGTTTGTTCTTTCCGGATATCCCAGTGTCTTCGACCTCCATCGTTGGAGATGGATGTGGGTTGCCAGTATCGCCCCAGCCCTATACCCTGCTGAAAGAGCTCGGTCACACTAATGAGGTACTCATGATGGATGAGCCACGGCGCCTTCTGCACAGTCATGATGTGGTAGCTCTTTAAAAAAACGAAAAAACCCTTGAATTTCAGGAACATGAGGGACGGAGGAAGCAGGAAATGGACAGCGTGGAAACGTCATGTGACTACTTCGCTTTGTTTACCAGTCTGGGTCTTGAGGAAAAACTTGATGGAACTGTTACTCAAGTGCCCCAAGGACACACGAATTGATGGATATTTCCTCTTTTTTTTTGCTTTCTGTTTTTAAGGGTGAGAACGGGAACAGTCGCCATCCTCGTGGTTTTTCTCATTTCTTGTCCAGACACAAACACCGGCTGGACTCTATGCAAGCTATTGATGCTCACCTCTCATCCGGTTTAGATTCAGGGGATATACTACAGTTCATGTTAGGAACGTATTGACATCCGCTAACAGGAGTTCACACAAGTGTCGTTTTGTTAAGACATTCACAACACCACTCTCTCTTCTAATCAGCCTGTGTCGATCAGCACGTTATTCTTTTAAGGAGACAAAGAGACCTCTACACACCTGTCCTTTCCCATCAGCCTGTTTGCATCGAACGCTATACTGGCTACGAGTACTCGCAAACGGATTTCCTCCAAGGGGCTCCACCTTACTCCAGCGCCCTTTACACCTGCTCTTTTTGGGACTACTGACCTTCGGCTGCTTTAGATAGGTGCTCCAACATGCTGCAAAGAACTCCGTTTGTAAGGCGGAAAGAGGGGCGGGGGGAGACATCTAGACCGCGTTCTCTGCTAGTAGGCTGGACCGGAATAGTGCCTTCCTTTGTGGCAGCACAACCAGCACCTCAGAGCGGCCCTGCTAGGAGGAAGGCATTCGTTCTCTTATCGTTTTAGGAGCTTCACCATGGCCCGGCTTCTCTAACTGAGACAGTCTTTCCGTGACGAAGCGCATGTGCACGTGTGACATGGGATTGACCCAGACATTTCCCAAACCACACGGCCTGGTCATAAACCAGTCGAGCACACCCACGCTGTCGTTCACGATGCTGCTGCTTGAGAGTCTCGTGCCAAACTGCATGACCAGAGTGTAAGACCTGGGGGAGGTTCCCTCACGAACGCAGGGAGTCTGTATGGGATATTCACGTCTGTGTGCCGCGGCTAAACACGCAACATTAGACCCACTATGTGAGGTCGGTAGTCGGGTCGGTACTCGGCAGAGATTTCTCCGAATATGTCGATGTGTAGAGTTATTGTATAGCTGACAGTGGAGTACGTGTGCTTTCTGTCCGTGCTCAGTATCGGAGCCGCAGTTCTTCGGATAAGCCCCCAGGCCCCTCTCCTTCCCACTCCGTCATGTGTATCTGCGTGGTGTAGTATAGCACTAGAAAAATATGAACCTACACCGACATGGAGGCAAGCTGTGCACGTTTGCCTCACTTCCTGTTGCTACCAACCCCGCTCTCTCACACATGCACTCACGATGTGCTTTCTGTATATATTGTACAGAGGAATTATTTTAAAGAGGTTGTTGGATGCTATTGGATTTTTCCTACTCTTTTGTTTTTTTGTTTTGGTCTGTTAGCCTTTTTTTCTACTATTGATATCATATGAATATGTAGCTGGTGTAACGGCTTTATAATTGAAGTGTTATATATTACATTTCCAGCTTGGGGGGGGGGGGGGGGGGGGGGGGGGGGGGGGGGGGGGGGGGGGGGGGGGGGGGGGGGGGGGGGGGGGGGGGGG
>JAOUWY010000015.1:18592195-18602367 GCA_025728095.1 Prietella phreatophila | reverse complement strand
CAAAGCGACTTACAAATAAGCAAAGCGATATATCGAGCAGAGAACAATACAAGTAGTGCTACTATACAAGATCCAGTAATTGAATTCCAGAGGAAGCAAAGTGCACAGAAGTCAAAGGTATGCGAGCAAATGGTATTCGTGAAGACATGGGCTGGGTCCGAAAATGTGTACTGTTACAGTATATACTGCTTATATGGTATATACTGTATATACTGCATATACATATATGGCAACAGTACGTACTAATCAGTATGTGTGTGTAGTGTGTGTAGACATACTACATCCGCCATGTTAGCATTGTCATGTGACCGTCGACATCATCATAAACACTAACATCTTAAAGGGACCACCAGATTAAAGCAACCTCACTAAAAGGAAAGTTACCTGAATTAGTAATTTAATTTAATTTAACACTCTGGTTTGATGTTTAGAGCACTGCCAGTAGGACAGGCATTTCAGTGCAAGTCTAATCATCAACAGTTTCCATTACCTCACCAGTGTAGTCTTCTGCTATTTATCGCTTCACATGCTCACTTGATTCATTTACATAGTTAAACATTAGGGAAGCAATGAAAACTCACTGGGGGTGTTCAGTAAGGTTTTTATCAAGTGGAAATCTCTGCTCGTTTCCAGTTGAGATGCAGGTGTGAGACTTTCCATTGCTAATGGGAGAAGAAAAGCAGATTAAGGATGTAGAGACTCAGGGATCAACTGGAGTGGAGGAATGAGCTTTGAGTTCACAGAGAGCTGAGAGGGAAATAGTGTCATGGAGTCTAATACAGCAGTAAGATGGTTTTGGAGTCAGGGAGATTCGGAAGGTGGATCAAGGTGAGGAAAGAGATCATGACTGGAATCACGACTGGGGTGATATGGTATTATTCTTAGGAGCATATCTCTCTAAATGACTGAAATTTCACAAGCTGAAAACACTTTTTCTGATACCTAGTGGCAGAAATAAAATTACATTTAATATTACAGGGTGTCTGCAAAGTCAGGAACCAATGAGAGTAAAACTATATATACTTCATTTTGTATTTATTATGTACAACACATGTTCACAATTACGCTCTACGCATCTTCTCAGCCGCTGTATTGTGTTTTTGCGGATATTGCTGAACATATTCGGATCAATATATTTGCGCAGAATATTCCCATTGGTTCTTGACATATTCCCATTGGTTCTCTGAAAACCTGTAATGTTTTTATATAAGAGGCTTCTTCTGGCAAAATTGTAGAATGAGTGTGTTTTTCCAGTCACTTAACTCTAGCTGAATACTTGCTGTATAAATGTATAGGGTGTCCAATAAGTCTAGCATTGAATGGTAACTCCATCCATCCATTTTCCATACCGCTTATCCTACACAGGGTCGCGGGGAGCCTGGAGACTATCCCAGGGAACTCGGGGCACGAGGCAGGGGACACCCTGAACAGGGTGCCAACCCATCGCAGCTCACAATTGCACACACATTAACACACCACGGGTAATTTGGAATCAGCCTAATCAGCATACAATGCATGTCTTCGTTCTGGGTGAGGAAACCCCCAAAGCACGAGGAGACCATACAATCTCTGCACGTAGGGCAGAGATGGGATTCGAACCCCCAACACTGGAGGTGCGAGTCAAACATGCTAATCACTAAGCCACCATGCATCACAGGGTAAATGTATATATATATTTTTTTTTTAAATTGAGACCATGATGTATCTGAGCAAGGATGAGCAAATCGGAATAATTCTACTCTTTATCGTCAGTTTGAAAGCGAAAATGAGGAATGTCGAACCTTTGTGCATTGTTAAGTCACGTAACATCATAACTCTGTGTGTTGACTAGATATTATATTTAAATTTGTATATTGAACTGGACATATTGAGCACGTTCTGTAAATAAAAGCTTTTGTTTTGGCATTGATCAATTGTTCTCCTTTCATGCTGGACTTATGGGACTCCTGTATAGTGGTGACAGACCTGCCACACAGAGTGCACCAAGAGGATGTCTAGTTTAATCCAGAATTCAAGCTGGACACCAGCTGGATTGAAACAGGAAAGCAAAAGCAGCGCTCACCATCTAACCCAACCACCCTGTCTCCCCTTACAGACTGTCAGCAAGTACAACTCTCAGTACCACAAACTTTTCCAGAACATTCCCAATGAGGAGATCCTCATGAAAGGTACAGTATGAGGTTTACTATCCCAGATGTGTGTTGCTCATTGTGTGGGTCGTGCTGGTTTAGCTATAAACATACTCGACGTGGAATCTGTTTCAATGTACAGCGCAGTGTTCAATAGGTTTATTTAACTTGTCATATATCAGTTACAGTACACACTAACAGAAACGTAAACTTCAAGTCGTTACTGCAGTGCGTTTGTTTTGGCAGCTGTGGAGTCTGAAACTACTCCGTAAGAAGAAAACTGACCCTAATCCATTTCTGTTTCAACTCTTAGTGTACTCGTGTGCACTCCTAAGGGATATCTTGCTGCAAGGACGACTCTATATCTCCCGCAACTGGCTGTGTTTCTACGCTAACCTGTTTGGCAAGGACATCAAGGTTAGCTCTGGAGGGTGGGAGAAGTAGATTGTGTACTTGTTCACTAGCGAGATTAGTTTCTCTTACACACTCTATATGCGCTCTATTGAAGCCATCAATTTCACTTTCTCTTGAGCGGGTCCATGTAAACCATCTGAGGTGTAAAGTTTACCCTGTTTAATATACTAGGTTAGAAATGAAGGACTTTAGAGTTCTTTAGATACCTGGTGTAGGAGCAGCTTATCATATTAAATACTGTACTTGACGCTACAGATGGTATACCTAAGGTGCATCTCAGTCAGCCCGCTAGTTCAGTAGTCAGGGCACTGATCAGGGAGTTGGCAATGTTACGGGCTGTCTCAGTCGCAGAATCCTTCCAGTGCACTGGAACGTTCGCGCCCTACTAAATCCCACAATGCACCGCAAAAACCAGGGAACATCGATGCTCACTGGAAATGATGTCATATTTTCCAAAGCCTCTCAGCTCAAAAAAAATAAAATAAAAATAAAAAAAGGCATACGTACTCTTAACCAACTTCGTCTACAAATGTAAGTAGCTTGTTATCATTGTTGTAGCTCTCAAATGATTACTTACGCTAGCGAATTTTCACTTTATTTGACGTTCTATATACGGTTTGTTTGAGTCTAATGACTTTTGAAATTGTTCTGAATAGCACCAGTAGTTATTGTAGAATGAGTGTGTTTATCCAGACACTTAACTTTAGCTGAATATTTGCTGCATAAATGTACTTACTGTACGGTAAGTCTAGCATCAAAGGTAACTCCATCCATCCATTTTCCATACCGCTCTTCAGAACAATTTTGAAAAGGAAAGCATTACTGAGTTTTTAAACTAGCGGTGCCCCGATAACCAATAGTTATCTTTTCCTAATCTTACATCCTATACACCCTTTTCATTCTTGTCCAGTTTGCATCAGTTCATCCCAAAAGCACTCACACACAAAAAAAACCCAAATCATAGAGAAAGAGGATAGAGAAAAGGAAATCATGTGCTTTGGGTGTTTTAATTTTTTAGGTCAAATCAGGATCCCATATTTATTAAACAATACTTATCGGTAATTTTTACTTGGTTAAACATGCACACAGGTCACTAGAACACAGGGCACGTGACCCAATCACAAACCCAGTACATCCTAAACTCTCGACCTCTTGCTATCAGTAACTTTGTGTGTTTACTCTTCTGTTGGCTGGATGCTCATTTAGTTTCAGTGTACTTAGTTACTCGAGACATTTGAACCCCCTTGTAACTGATTTGAATGTGCTTTAACTAGTAAATTGATCAAATGAGTCACAGTGAGAGAGACTGGAGCAAGGTAGTCATAATATTAATTTGTGTGTGTGTGTGTGTGTGTGTGTGTGTGTGTGTGTGTGTGTGTGTGTGCGTGTCTCAGGTGGCTATCCCCGTAGTTTCAGTTCGTCTGGTGAAGAAGCACAAAACAGCTGGCCTGGTCCCTAATGGCCTCGCCATCACTACAGACACCAGTCAGAAGGTATTCTCAAATACCACAGGCACACATTGTACACGCAGAATTAATTGTACGTTTGTTTGTTCGCAAACCAGCCTGCGCAGTCAGACTCAACACAGCCGATAAAGAACCAGTGGAAATAAATGGGACAAGCAAACATCAGAGGGCAAGCCACAAACTGTGCAGTGTTTAGGGTTCAAAGACACATCACAGTAGATAAATAGTAGCTGAACGTCTGGATCATTGACTTTGGTTATTGTTGGCCATGGCTATCTCAGTCATCACAATTATTGTGCTGTGATACAGTACAACAGAAATATCCATTCATTAGCTATGTATAATAAAACATTTTTTGGACACTGGACACCGCAAGGTGAAGATATTACTGTATTTGACATATTCGTATGATCATTATAACACCGGTTCTCCAGGTCCGCATCTAACATCTTTAACTCTTTCTCTTTCGGCAGTATGTTTTTGTCTCGCTCCTGTCTCGGGACAACGTGTATGATGTCCTCAGGAGAATCTGCACCCATCTGCAGGTAAACCAAACAAGCTCATGTGCAAGAGCAAGCACACAATATCACATGTGCCAGGTCTCTGACACCATTACTGAATGCTCTTGATATGAATCGTTGTTTTTCTTTTGTTTGTTTGTTTGTTTTTAAAGTTGTTGCTATTATGTAAATTTTGATGCACCTTTGCTCTACAGGTCAATGGGAAGAAGAGTCTGAGTCTAAAGCAGTATCTAGAAGAGCCTGGCTCACTATCAACTGTAAGCAATTGGAATCCTCTGTGTTAGGATTCATTTAGGGCACAACATTATGTTATGTTCGTACACTGACCCACTGTAGTGTGTACACTTTACACAACACTGTTGACTCAGTCCAGGTTCAGCTTGCTTTACCTTTGCAGAAAGCGTTGACTCAGACAACGATAGCACATGTGTGTGTTTGTGTGTGTAGTTAGATGTGTATGTCTCAGGGAGGTTTTCCTCAACACCGTTGCCTCGGCTTGCTCATTAGGGATAAATTCGGACGTTTAAAATCTATATCCTGAATGTCTATATTTCTGTAAAGCTGCTTTGGGACTGTAAAAGTACAGGTTTTTGTCCTCCACTCTGAAACCCGTTAAATATTATATTTATATTCAAATTTTTATGATGTGATTAGCAGTTGTGCTGCTCATATGTTGGCTGCTTATTCCTTTCCCTGTGTGAAGATAGCAGGTGTGTGCTGTGCTAACGTCATAGGATGACTTTGCTAGTGCGGTTACAGTTGTGCTCATTAGTTTACATACCCCTTGCAGAATCTGCAACATGTTAATAATTTTATTTAATTTTATTAAATAAGAGGGATCATAAAAATCACATGTTGTTTTTTTTATTTAGTTCCGCTCTGAATAAGCTATTCCACATAACAGGTGTTTACATAAAGTCTGCAAGACACAATGATAACTGAATTTACACACAGGTTTACATACGCTTTATTCTTAATACCGTGTGTCGTTACCTGGATGATCAACAACTGTTTTTAAGAAGACAGCACGATATATTAAGAGCCAGAGGAGGTGTAAACTTTTGAACAGGATGATCGGTGTAAATTGTTATTATGTTGTCTTCTGGGAAAGATGTAAATATCTTATTTAGCTTCTGAAGGGTGGTACTACATGAAAAAAAAAGATCTTCAAAATCATAACAAATGACACATTTCAGTGAATGTGTGCACCTTTTGTAATAGTCCCTCAGTCGTCCTCAGCGAGAAAAGATGGATTTCAAATCATAGCCGCTGTTGGAAAGGGGTCAAATATGCAGAAGATGCTGGAAAGGTAAAGAATGTGCAGGACCTGGAGGATTTTTCTGAGGAACAGTGGGCGGTTTAACTGCTCAGGACAAACAAGGGACTCATGATCAACTCTCACTAAACATAAACACAGTCGCTGATCATCCAGGTAACGACACACAGTATTAAGTATCGACAGTGTGTGAACTGGTTCGTTTGTGTAAATTCAGTTATTATTGTGTCTTGTGGACTAAATGTAAACATCTGTTATAATAATAGTAATAATAAACTTTCTTTTATAGAGCACCTTTAAAAGCAGCTTCTCAAAGCACTGTACACAAAATTAGCAGTACGCAGACAAAATAATAATAATAGATCAATAATAATAATATAATTATTATTATTATTATAAAAGTAGACAGCAGCAAGTAAATGCAAGTTTAAAAAAGTATGTCTTGAGTTGAGATTTAAAAATGCAAAAGGTCTGAGTTCGAGAAGAGACTTCCAAAGGGAAGGAGCAGAGAGAGAAGAAGCCCTGTCACCTGTACATAGAAGCCATGTAATGCTTTGTAAACCTATCCGGGAGCCAGTGCAAGGACTCCAAGACAGGAGTCATGTGATTGTATTTCCTGGTCTCAGTCAGGATTGAGACAGCAGAGTTTTGTGCATGCTAGAGCTTATCGAGCATGGATTTAGAAACTCCGGCTAAAAGGGCGTTACAGTAATGTATCTGAGTGACAACGGATGAGTTTATCAGCTTTTCAGCTACTGAGAAATTTAGCATAGGGCGCAGGTTTGCTATATTTCTGAGGTGAATAATGGAGGCTTTAACAGTGCTCTGAGCAAAAGAATCAAATATGTAAAATAGCTTATTCATGGCAGGACTAAATAAAAAAAAAAACTATTATTAAGGACTAAATTAAAAAAATGCATTTTTAATGATCCCTCTTGTTAAAATTTTTTAAATGATAACATGAATTAATATAATTTAAATGAATATTAATATTTAGCAGATTCTGCAAGGGGTATGTATGTAAACCGTTAATCGGAGATCACGTTAGTTTTATGCAGGTCACTCAGGGTGGATTGTTTCTTATTAATCTATGTTTTAGAGCTCAAACGCATAGTTCAAAAGCAAAGTTGCAAAATCATCTCTCTTTCTTAGTCTCTGTGCTGTCTTTGTCTCTCAGGACGAGTTCCCGGTGCCCAGCGATTACCCTGCAGTGTTAAAATGGCGCAGGAAGACTTCAGTTCCATCCGTCTCCTCCTCTCTACCTGATCTGTTGGGAAATTCCACCAGCAGTGCTGGAAAGCCTCCGTTTACAAGTGAGCCTCAACTGCAGGGTACGACACACACACACACACACACACACACACACACATTATCAGACTTTCATAGTACTGAGCATGTGATCTTTACATTCACTTGCTAATATCCATCAAGTATATTTTTCATAAGTCTTTAAAAAAGGACAGACTTGTTAAAGTGCGCAGACTATTTATTAGATTTGAAGTAAGTAGGGGACTTTTCTCACTGGAATTATTATTATTATTATTATTATGTTTTGTTTAGGAAATTTTGTTTAGCTTACTCTAGGTCCACTTTGTGGACAACCCTAGGGGTGAAACACTGCTGTCTCCTTTATTTTATGGAGACTTTGAATGTGTGTCCCTCTTCGGCTCCAATTGGCTATTTATATTCCTATGGTTTATTTTATTTAAATGGATCTTGGGTTTTATATAACCAGCAACAGCGATTGAGTAGCCATGATTATTTTATTTTTTATTTTGCTTTTTTTTTATTCTTTTTTTTTATTCTCAATGAAATATTTGGGAGGGGGAAAAATTTATTGCATGTTAATGAATCATACGCAGGTATGCTGGTATGCGGAGTCCATACCAGCTCGAGTGCAAGCCGTAGTTAATGCAAATAAGGGATGTACCAAATACTAAAATACTGTGAAATACATGTAAATATTTCAACTTTTAACTCAAGTTGCCAGTAACATCATTTGTAATGATCGCATTGAATTAGAAAATAATGCAAAATAGAAGCATTTTGACTAACGCTCTCAGACTTTTGGATCCCACTATATGTATATGTAATTCATTTCACCTTGGGCTGCAGAATTAAATCCCCATTATTATGCTTGTTTACCTTCAGTTGAAACCCAAATGAAACTCTTATTAGATACAGTATTCGGTAACCAGACTATTACTACTGTGGTGTATTTCTAGGCTTTCACCCACCAAGAGATGATGGTTTCACAATCAGTTGTGTTTTACCATAGAACTCGCATACTCTGTTATCTTGTTAATCACCAGTTCAAATATTTCTTTAAAGGAAAGTACACAAACACTTGTTTTAAAGGCTGTTTTCATGGTATGTGCCGTTTCAAGTCTGGTATTCGTATTATGCTCACAGATACATCCAGAGCTAGTAAGAGGGACGTATATTGTCAAAGGCTGTACAGGAAAAACAAAGTGACGTTGTCGTTATACTTGATTTTTTTTTAAAATTTCTTTAATGCGACATGCAGCAGGTTTACCAAACCATCGTCACATGCTTTGCAGCAGTACTCGACTGATGTTGACGATTGGTTTTCATACAGACTGCAGCTGGAATAGAGAAATGCATGGTGCACTTGAAAAGAAAATGGATTCATACAGCTGAGGCCAACCGTTTACATCCAGTACACCCAGGCTGAAGATATATTCAAACTCCTTACAGTTCAATTTGACCATGAATTTCTTGTTTTCTTCTTTACTTTGTTCAAGACAAAGTTATCTCAGCTACAATTCCCTATATCAGAACTCCAGTGGGTAAAAACGTTGGCTGTCTCTTAAAACAGTCTGGAAGATTCAAATTAACAACCAGGGATGAGAGAACTTAGGTCCAAACCGTTCAACTGAACTCCAAGACAACAACAAAGGAACTGGTGAAGGAGTTTGAGGCATCAGGTACAGAATATGTACAGTACATCCACCATTACGAGAGTCCTACATCACTATGGCCTGAAGTGCTGTTGTGCACAGACGAAGCTCCTACTCCAAGACCAGCACAAGAGCCAGATTGAAGTTTGCAGGTGATCACCAGTCTTTTGGACAGATGGAACAAAAATTCAGCCATTTGGCCATAATGATTATGTATGGTAGAAAAAATCTGAATGAATCAATGAAGTCCCAACTCTGAAGCATGGGGGTGTCAGCATCATGTTGTGGGGATGTTTTGGTCCACTTCAGAAAATAGACAGCATTATGAGAAAGGAGGATTGCCTAGAAAAAACAACAACAACAAAGCAACACCATATGACGTTAGCCAGAAATGTAAAATGTCCGTCACAGCTGGGACTTTCAGCTCAGCGGGACAGTGATCCTAAGCATACCTCCAAAGAATGTCTTGGCAAAGAGGACCACAAATCTAAACTGAGTTACACCAGATCTGTCAGGAGGAATGAGCAAGAATTCTGGCAAAGTATATTGAGAAAAACAATTGATGAAGTAGTGAAAAGGCAGTGCCACTAAATACTAATAAAGTATGTAAATGTTTGACCTGAAAATCTGATCTAGTAAATAAAAGCTGAAAGAAACCTGTCTCTTAGCTATTGTTTTAAAACGATCTCTTCTGGAATGAAAATAGATACCCTAATGGACCTAGCACAGGAAATGTATGGTAACAAACGAAGTGTGGAGTTGTGAAAAATTGCATTTGAATAACTATTGGTGTATGTAAACCTCAAGTACGATATTAATTAAAAAACCCAAATGTAAATCATCGTAGAACTTTCTGATATACACAAGCATACAGATGTGCTAGTTTAAGGCTTTATGTTTATGCATTAAGATTATTTTAATTCCTGGTTTGTGCTTTTCAGAGAGACGTCTCGAGGCTGAGAATATTCTGCTGACTGAGCCTGTACCAGAACTAGGTCACATGGAATATCAACTTCTCAAGTTCTTCATCCTGCTGTATGTGCCAAAATCAAATCTGCTTCATCCGAGTCTGTTAGGAAATGTTTGTCGAGATATCATCAGAGATAAAAAGCCATTTTTACCAGTGACGAGTGGAATTGTCAGTATATTGTGTCTTTTGATTTATTGTATGTGATATTGCCCTCTATTGGCCAGTCCTGTGTTTGTTCCAAATTTGCTTTTAAATATACCACGCACTGTGGTCCTCACATCACGTCTTCGGACTAAGGATTTATTTATTTTACTGCAAGACTCCAAGCATTTATTTTTCTGTATTTAAAAGCAGATTTGAATTTCGGATTATGCCTGCTGCATAATTTGTGAATTGACTGTATTATGTGTGTGTGTGTGTGTGTGTGTGTGTGTGTGTGTGTGTGTGTGTGTGTGTGTGTGTGTGTGTGTGTGTG
>JAOUWY010000015.1:18539992-18568462 GCA_025728095.1 Prietella phreatophila | reverse complement strand
GGTGGGTGGGTGGGTGTTTTAACCCTAATAGTTGTGTCCTTAAGGGCTAAATGGAGCATGTGTAATCGAGGATACTGATCGCCTCGGAGGCCCTGAGCTTCCATCGCCTCCTCACTTTTCACTCCTTTCCTTTTCGCCCAGTCTTACGACATTGCTTATGGCATTCTGACACTTACCACACAGTATCGAAATGACCATTACACGTTCCTGCAGTGTCCCTGCAAGATTTGTTTGAAACAGTGTGCAGTTTACAGTGTTTGTATTTTACTTGTCTAGATGTGGTGAACATTATGACATGCTGTTGTTATAATATGCTGTTATACACCATGATATTACTATATGCTTCAGGGTTTCCTTTGATATATTAATTTGCATAAGTGCAATACTAGTTTCTGGATATTGATGCATTTAAGACATAGCAGGAAGCTCATCAAAAAGAGCAATGCCTCGAGTTGAAATGACGCAATATATTCATGAAGACTCATGCATGCTTCTTGTCGTTTCAAGGCGGAGTTTTTAAGGCAAAGTTCTCCACACATTCCTGTAGCTCTTAATACAATATCTGGTGCACACCCCCCAGGCTTCGAACAGAGGAGAGAGAAAGAAAAAAACAAATGATGGACCAGCAGCATCCAACCAATCAGGACAAGGAGGCGTTTCTGCACTATGTGGCCTGTCCGTTAGAAATCTCCCTCTCTGGCTGTAACATTGAGGAGTTATAGCTGAGGCAGCACTGTGCATGGGATTTGGGGTGAGGTTTTGGAAGGGACATCGAAAGGAGAGATTGATTTTTGGGATTCAAAACTGTTGAATTTGATAATAGCTATAAAATAGAAAGCACACAGACCAAATCTAAAAAGAGCAAAATACCATAGTAGTGATCAATGAAGATTGTTTTCATGATTTAGATAACATGATCTTGGTCAAGGTTGCACTGGGTGCGAGGCAGAAATACACCCTAAATAGGATGCTTTTTGGGAAATTGAGTTCTGACCAGACTGGGATATGACAATTAGCTGTACTCATGTTCGACGCACGAGAATTGAAGAGTGCTGTGGGCTGAATGCATGTTGTATGACATCACACGGCACGTTGTGATGATGTCACATAGCGCACCTTGGTCCAAATCTGCGGTAATTCTGAAAAATCGCAAGCTCCTGCGAGTATTGCGGTGTTTCCTTGATTTTTGCATTCATTTTTGCGATCGCAAAATCAATTCAATCCTGGAGGGACTGTAAAGGTCATAACTTGTACTTTCAACCTGGGAAAAAACCTAAAAAAAAAAAAAAAACTTGGGATGGTCTCCTCAGCTCAGCAAGTGACAACTCAACAAATCAAGCCACAACATGGCTGCTCAGTAAAGAAAGTAACATATTTTACCTTTAAATGAGTCATGCTGTACGTATATACAAGTATTTGCTTTAGATCAATCAACATGCAGGCAGAATTGCTTGTTAAATCTTTAAAACTGACTATACAGTTCAATGTTGGAGGACGTAAATGTACATCATTCACCACAGTTAGCTGTCTAGCTTGTGATGCTGATTCTTAAGATTGCCTTCCTCTGTCATTTTGTCATTTGAAAAGGCTTCATTTGTTATTCCTATTTCCTACTAACATTTGGAACACATTTCACGCACCCTTGAGAGGAGTTTACTTTGTGGCCGTGCCAAACGATCTCCTTCACCAGACGATGCAGTGGTTTATCCTGTGCTTCTGCTATTGTGCAAGGAAGAATCAGAGAGACGCAGAAGAAAAAAGGGAAGAGAGAGAGAATGGAAACAGAAAGGGGGGGAGTGCTGACCGAGCTACAACTAAAGTTTGCAATCTGGGGTGTTACTCAATCCTACAGAACGGTATAGTTTTTCAAGCATAGTCTTCCTGCACGCAAACCCCTGCAGGGCTCCATCACCACAGACTTGTCATAGGTACGTCACTCCGAGGCGTTTCCATTCAGACGTTTCGCAACATTTCAGCTGGTTTCCAAAATGTCAGCATCTTTCCGTTAGTGACTGTAGTATGAATATTCCGGAAAGGCCACAGCAAGATTACGTAATCAAACCAGCAATGGCACTTTACAGCAAACGTTAAGGGAAAGGCAAGCTAAAAATATTTGCGCATTTAGGCATTTCAACCCAGAGGACTCGTCTCTCGTTTGCTGCAGAGTGCTAAAAAAATGAACTCCAGAATCAGAATATTGGAATACCGTGCCTATTATTTGTTTCCATCTATTTAGTTCAGCATCCCGATTATGTTTTGTCTCATGATGTTTATATACTGTAATAACATGGCCACTCTCTACATCTGTTCATAGAACAGGAGGCTGATTTCATTACCCCTCCCAGATCACTGTCTGGAGTAAAGAGCATGCAGTGTGAGCAGAGGTGCTGGAAAACTAAACCTGAATTAACAGCAGTCTTATGAGGGGCTTTATGAAACCAGAAAGACACAGTGAAATGGCTCATGGATATCCTCTTTTAAAATCAGAGCTCTGATTTTGCATTCTCAGAATAGCTCCCTTCAGGCCTGAGCTGGGCTACCTCAATACAAAGTGCTGTGTTTTACCACAGTATACAGAACAGCAGAAGAAATGTATTTCTGTAAACATTTAGAATATCATCATTGTGTTGAAAACATACAATCAGGGCATGTTGCGAAGCTGTAGGGATTTCTCCAGTTTCTAAACATTGCATTGTACTCAGTGCCAACCTCGCGTAGGAACAATCTAACGCGATCTAACACGTGGATACTCAGAAATATGCAAAAGAGCTGTATTCTTTTTTTTCTTCTTCTTCATTTAAAAACGGTAGATGAGATAATCAACATACTGTGCAGGTGTTTTGAACTCTTCTGATATGAGCTGACCCCCTGGAAGCCCCTGCCCCCTTCCCAAATTTCACATTATTCTCACATCCTCCAAATGCACTCTCGATTTCTGTCAAGTTAAATGGAGAATGCTTCACATTCATTAATGTGAAATAAAATCTTTCACTTTATGGCCAAAGGTTTGTGGACACCTGAACATCACACCCATATGTGGTTCTTCCCCAAACTGTTACCAAAACGCTGGAAGCGTACACAGCTGTATAGGATGTCCTTGTTAGGTGTAGCATTACAATTTCACTTCTTTGGAACTAAAGAGCCAAAACGTGTTCCAGCATGACAGTGGCCCTGTGCACTAATCGAGCTCCATGAAGACATGGCTTGCCAAGATTGAAGTGGAAGAACTCGACTGTCCTGCAAAGAGGCCCTGACCTCAACCCCTCTGAACAATTTTTGGATGAACTGGAACATCGACTGCACCCCAGACCTCCTCACCCAACATCACTAACGCTCTTGTAGCTGAATGAACACAAATCCCCACAGCCACGCTCCAAAATCTAGTGCAAGGTCTTCCCAGAAGAGTGGAGCTTATTATAACTGCAAAGGGGAATTAAATCTGGAACGGGATGTTCAGCAAGCACATGTGGCGGTGATGGACAGGTGTAAACCTACAATCTGGCCATACACTATATGTTTGATCTGGATTAATATATATATATATTATGGATGACAGCAGCATTTTTTGGCTGAAAATAGTCAAAAACAGCATGAAACATCATGAAAGGCCTACGATGAAGTGTCAAATCGAACACAAATAATGACTAATAATTAGAAAGTAATTACAAAGCTGTTTCCTGTCATGTTCCGGTCAGCGTCATCATATAAAAACACATACACAAGATATTTACGGTCATTGCCAGGCAAGTTACTCCAAATAATTGCCATTTCTGAGGCTCAGCAGAATTGAAAGCACAATGATGAGTGTACAGAAGGGTTGCTGCACTCTAGTCACTTCTCCCGCTGAGTAAAACCTCAATTTGTGTTCTTGGAAGTATAGTGTGTATGAATAGAGTAGTGAGTATGAAGGGTGTGAGCTTTACCGAGCCTCTTACAGAGTTGAATGTTACCTATAAAGCCTGCATCGTTAACTAAAGCTGTATAGAAAAGAAATCAGACAAGCACACACCATAAAATGTATCTATTCTGTAGCAGGGCTATGTGACTTTGTTGTTAATATCAGACTTTAATTGTCCAAGTTGTTGTGACTGACCATAAAAGCAGCAGCTATTAGAAGTTAACACCCTGTAATGAAAATGATGTGTTCAAATGAGCAGTTGCATTCCCTCTTAAACAAGGAGTTGTCTTTGCTCGTTTTCATTAGCTTGTTAGAGTTCAAGTGGTGAGTATTTAGGGTTTTTTCCCCCCACTGATGTCATGTATTTATTTAGTTATTTTTTTTACAAGGAGGTTAAAATGTAGCCGTTGAAGTCAGAAGTCTGGTTTGGTTGCATTCTTCCTGTTTCCACTAATGGCCTCATTTAGAAGCATGTGAAGTCTGCTATTAGGCAGAAAAGTTGCAAAGAGTTTTGGGTGACCTTGGACTTTCTTACACTTACTGTAAATGGAACAGAATTTTTCAAGTGGGAAGGAAATACTGGATGATAAGTGATACTGTGTTTAAGCAGTTCTTAATAAAATGGCCTTGGGAATGTATTTCAGCCTGATGGATTATGTACTGTTAGCCTTGGTAATTCTCTGCTGACCATGGGAAAGCTGACAGGCTAGGGTCAGGAGCATCAGTTTGCATTGTTCCAGGTCTCAAAAGCACAACGGATTAGAGGTACTGGGTGATTGAGACAGAAGCTGAGGTTTTATCTTTGCCTTTCCTAAGACTGTGCCCTCCATGCTTTTTCTTCCTGCTCAACTTCCTAGAATCATCTCGGATCCCAACATCAAGCTTTAGATTAGCTTGAGTGTGTGTATCTCACTTGGGATAAGCGTGTGGGGTGGGATGTGAAAACTATCACTGTGGCCGAATTGGCCAAAACAGTTTTGTCAATCTTTGACACCAGTTTAATAAACACAATGATTAAAACAATCTGTTTTAAGATGTATGAAACCTTGTTATATACGTGTGATTTTCTCACACAGTGAATGCCAAACGTTGATGAAGTTGTCGGACAGCGAAACTGACATAAACCTCATCAGTTCCGTTTGAGATCGGATTTGGTTCGAGCTGTCAAAATGTCCAAAATGCTTCTGCACAGGAGTTTACTTGTTCTCCCGCGCTTCAGGGGTTTCCTCTGGGTACTCCGGTTTCCTCCCCCAGTCCAAAGACACGTTGTAGGCTGATTTTCATTTCCAAAATGTCTGTAGTGTGTGAATGTCTGCGCGTGTCCTGTGATGGGTTGGCACCGATGTATCGGCCGATAAAGGTTATTTTTCCCGCTATCGGCCGACAGTTTAAAAACATCAGATGATCAGGGCCGATTATATCCTGTCAATCAAAAGAGGGCGGGAAAACCCATCGAATTCGTGCTGTATGTAAAGATGATGTCTCTTGTTTGGAATGACGACAGAACTGCAGTTTGTAAACTCTAATCTCTGCACTGATGAAATTTTACACCGGAAATGAGCAGCAGCGAGATCGAGTCTACTCGAATTAATAACTGAATGAATAACATTCAATCTTACTTTAATCTTCGGAATTTAGTTCATGTGTTCATGTTAATTAGAGTAATGTGTTTTCTGTTTATGAGACCAGTTACTGTGAAACAACTTGGAGAGAATAAAATTTTTATTTGCATTTCTTTCAGAATTGCGGACTTAATTATTATTTATTTAGAAGAAGGTATAAAAGGCAGAACTATCGGTATAGTCGATATCACTCTGAATAACCGGCTAGTATCGGCTGAGAAATTTAGCGTGTCTAGTTGGCACCCTATCCGTTTTGTGCCCTGAGTTCCTTCAGATAGGTTCCGGACAACCCTGTGTAGGATAAGTGCTAATAAAAGTGATGGATGGATGTATGCTCCAGCACCGCAGTCAGAGTGGAATCTTTAAATCTTCAGATTTCTTCCTTTTCACTTTTAGGAACAACCAGAAAACTCGAAACGACTTAAAATGCTGTATTTTCTATTTGAGATGTGTGCAAATAAGATGCCATTTTTCAGTTTGGGAAAACCTGTAGCTTGCAGAACTTTAGAAGATGTCAGCATTTCACCACATCATTTTTTCCCCCCAGACTGACACACTTGCTGTCAGTAAAACGGCTGATAAAAATAAGACTGTCTTTTAGTTTGACAATTCCCCTAAAACAACATGACGTTAGAACATGTTTTGAAAAAAAATGTTTTGTCTAATGTCTAGTTCTAGGCTTAATTTAATTGGCAATGAACTAATTATTTAACATATCTATTAATGAACAGAGTATTTAACAGATTTATTTATCAAACCTACAGCTTGGTAATTTCGGATCTTTTTAAACGTGTATGAAATATTTTAGCTAAGCTGTGAAGGAGTTTATTTGCTTTGGGGAAATGATTTGCATCGTGCTTGCAATTTCCTTTCCTGAGTGTAATGATCATCCCACCTAAATGTCAAATGAACCGCTTCTCTGTTTCAGACAAATGTTCAAAACATCACATAACGTTACCACATAACATCACCTTGTCTGTAATCTCTGTGTGGTTTTAGGTTGTGACCTGTTAGTCAAACACCATGCTAGCTAGATAAGCCTAGTATATGTCAAAATTCATACAGAATGCGGCATCATGACTTCCTAGTACCTTTGTTTCCACTATCTCTTTTGAGAGGGAAAATATGTGCAGTTTAACCCCGTATAGGCCCTCAGCTTTCATTTAGCGCCATCTGTGAGTTTTCTTAGGTGACAGGCCTGTTTTTGTAGCCCGATTTGCTCAGTGTCGATGGTGCCAAATGACTTGGCCATGTCAACATCAGTCTCATATGAGGAATCTATGAGGAATTATTAAACAAGTAAGCACATAAGCTCCTTCAAATATTATTATTTGACATACAGTGTGGTTCCTCTTTGACAGAGAGGGACTTATAATTAATTTCAAATATAGCTTGGGGTCGTGCTGCAATGAATCATCAAGAGCTGTACTATACAATAAAGATTCTCCTAATATATTTTTACCCATCTTGTTTGTTTTCACTTCCTGTTCCAGTCATACTGCATTCCCCTTTTTTCCAACACTACAATATTAAAAATAAAATAAAAATGAACAGAATGATTTGAATTTCAATTCATGAGCCTGTATACATTCTTTTCCCTCACTCATTTTGGTCATGTGCCCATTCCTACAACTTACTAGTTGTGCATTACTAACCGGAGAGAGTGAAGGCTAACACATGCTTCCATCCTGACATTTGCAGCTCTACCGCTGCATCTTTTCCAACTGCCGCTCATGCAACATCAAAGGGCAGCTGAATGCATTTGGAGGAGATGCTAAATACCCTTATCCATGGCCTGTTGTGGCTAGTATCACTCAAATTGACAGGAGAGAGAGTAGTCCCAGATTTCCCTCACAGTTATGTTCTCTTGGACTTTTGACAATAGGGCAAACATTGTGCCTCCCCAAAGGCTGACACTAAGTCTGTGAAAATGTCAAATCTCTAACCTCCAATGGGCCTCCCAAAATGCTAGCATCTGGGAGTTTATTTTGAATGGTCATGCTTTTTAAACTGAAGAGAAGTTACCAGCAAGAAGAAGAGGAAGCACAACTGTGTAAATTGGGGATGATAATATAAAAATCTAACAATGGAGTAACGAAAGATGACAAATGTAGGCTAAGCCATAAAATAACGTAACGGCCAGCATCATTTTCACAAGCAGAGAGCTAGCTAGGAGTTGGCGCTTGGTTTGGAGCACATAGTAATTTTTTTGTTAGCTTTAGTGGTAGAATTTGTCGTTTTGCTCAAATTTTCTTGAGATCTTGGTCCACTTAAAGTACACAACATGGTCAGATGTTTGTGGCCAACCAACCATCACGATTATGTGACTGTTGAACATCCTATTCCAGAATTAGACCCTTTATACTGTTAATGTAACCTCTACTCTGCATGGGAAGGCATTCTACTAGAGTTTGGATTTTGGTTGTGGAGATTTGTGCTCATTCAGTTACAAGAGCATTAGTGAGGTCAGGTACTGATCTTGGGTGAGGAGGTCTATGATGCAGTCGGTGTTCCAGGTCATTCCAAGGGTGTTCACTGTCATTGTGGTCAGGGCTCTGTGCAGGACACTTGAGTTCTTTCACGCCAGACTCATGTCATGTCTTCTTGGACTTTGCTTTGTTCACAGGGGCGTTGTCATGCTGGAACACGTGTCTTGGTTCCAGTGAAGGAAAATCTTAATTCTACAGCAAATTAAGGACATTCTAGTATGTGGCAACATTTTGGACAAGGACCACATATGGGTGATAGTCAGGTGTCTGCATAGTTTTGGCCATATAGTGTTCACATGGCATATAAAAGCCAACACTTTAACAAAGGATTTCTGTTGTAGCCTACATTATGTAATGATGGTTTATCTAATTCGGAAGCTTGCTCTAGCACTACATCTAGCATGCAGAATTTAACACTAACACTTTTAGAGTTATCCTGGTTCTTTACAAAGGCATCTGGGTAACATAATGGCAATAAAGAGGAAACATGCCAAGAGAGCCCCTTGCATTTTCCTGGTTGGGGGCCCCACAGTGGCTAGAATTGCCTGTGTTTCCTACAGACAGTTTCTCACACAGTGATACAGAGACTTCTGTCTCTCATTGTGTCTCTTTTCTAAAATGAATCAGATCATTATTGTGAAAACAAAACTAAAGGATGTCTGTTGTAATACCTAGTTGTCCCTCAGATACTTAAGCTGTGTCTGAAACAGAAAGCAGCACACCAATGACTACTAAGATACCTGTAAAGAGACTCCCTTTGAAGGCAGCAATATGTCATTATGTTGCCACAACACTGACATAAGCTGCGTGCTAAGCCTAAAGCACTGTAAGGCAAAAATAAAGTTAGTAAAAAAAAAGTATCATTGGGGAAAATACGGTCATATACTGAGATTACACCAGCTGTTTTATGTCAGAAATGAAATAGAAAGTCAGAAACAATTACAAATAATGTACTTGTCCACAAATCCTTTGTTTGATAGACCATGTCTTCATTCAGTAAATGAAAACTAAGCAATCAAAGCTGAAATTGCTGGACACATAGATTTGGTTCCCAAATGCTGCCTGTTACTAAACATACACTAAATGGGGAAAATGTATGTGGACACGTAACCATGTGGTTCTTCCCCAAACAAAGACAGCAAAGTTGTAAGCACAGAATTGTATAAAATGTCTTTGGATGCTGTAGCATTAAGATTTCCCTCCCCGGGAGATAAGAAAACACACAAAAGGGGCAGTGGTGGCTTAGCAGTTAAGGCTCTGGGTTACTGATCGGAAGGTCAGGGGTTCAACCCCTGTTGGACCCTTTAGCAAGGCCTTACTCTCCAGGGGCACTGTATCCCTGACCCTGTGCTCTGACCCCAACTTCCAAACAGGCTGGGGTATGTGAAAAAAAACTATTTCACTGTGCTCTACTGTATATTTGACCAATAAAGACTCATTATCATAGTCAAAAAGTGGGGACCATGAGGTCCCCGTTTCTTGATTATGATAATGAGTCTTTATTGACTATATAGACACGGTTTGCCAAGGTTGGAGTGGATACAGTGAACACTTTTGAACTGGAATGCCGACTGCACCCCAGACCTCCTCACACGATGTCACTAATGCTCTTGTGGCTGAATGATTGTATAGTGTATAATGGCCTTTGTATGAAAGCAGGGTATTTACAGGATATATGTCTGTGTGTAGAAATGGTCTGGTATTCAGATACACACAGTTTAACGATGTTGTAACTCAATTCTCAGTTGGGTGCTGTGGTATTGTTTCCCCAACTATATGCTGATGTTGCTTTTGGCAGAAAGAGACCTTGAGAGATGAAACCTAGTATCTAATCCTCTCCATTGTCTCAGATTTTGGCTCTGCAAGCTAAAATGAAACGGAGAGCGGTTTGTCGAAGTTGGCTTTATGGTATTCTAAATGAAAGCATGTTACTGAATAATGTAACTTCCGAACAGAAAATCCACAAAGGCTACGAGGTTACATTTCACTAATAATTCAGATTTGTTTCTCATCTTTGTTTAGGGCTCAGATGATACGTTTCAGATTTCTCCGAATCTTTTGAGAACATCCTAATGAATATAATTATAGACAATACGAGATTGGAAATGATTGATGGTCTGAAATACTGCATGCGCAAGCCAAACATTGTATTCTATTTCTATTCTTTTTGACATGGAGAGTTATGTGTATTTAGAAGTCACGATTGAATTAGTTAGTGTAGTGTAGTATTTTGTAAATGTATTTAAATTCTGAATGACTCAGCAATCTGGTTTTAGACTATCAGATGCACCTTGATTGATGACATTCAGCACAAAAGGCTGAATCACTGTGTTAGCAGTCGCAGTGTGCCAAGGTGCTGTTTAGTTCAGTCAAGCTCAGAGATGAAGCTAACCGCCCCAAACACCTCCCAAACCCCCCCCAAACCCCAATGCTGACTGTTTGCTCTTCCTGTAAGTGCAGATCATTGATCTCATAGACCTTGTTCAGACTTAGTATTCACTTCCATCTTGGGTGTGATCCAAGTGAGTCAAATGTGTCTTGTGATCCGATCACTCGGAGCGCTTGCAGAGGTGATCTGGGGCACGTGTAGCCACATTACAGCATTTGTAGTGTGAACTGCAATATCAAACGTCCCCTAGTGACCAGTTCAAGTTACTATTGAACTGTTCAGCCATGTTGTTGTGTCTAATACATACACATGATCATGTGATGTCTCCTATCATGCACTGTATGGCCAATATTTTGTGGACACCTGACCATCACATCCATATGTGCCTGCTGAACATCCCATTCAAGTTTCAGTCCCCACTTTGCAGTTATACTAACCTCTACTCTTCTGGGAAGACTTTCCACTAGATTTTGGAGCGTGGCTGTGGGGATTTGTATTCATTCAGCCACAAGAGCATTAGTGAGATCAGGATCTGCCGTCAAGTGAGAAGGCTTGGTGTTCCGTCGTCGGTGTTCCGGTTCATCCCTAAGGTGTTCAGTGGGCTTGAGATCAGGGTTCTGCGCAGGCCACTCAAGATCTTCCACTTCAACATTGTCATGCCGGAGCAGGTTTGGACCTCTTAGTTCCAGTGAAGGGAAATGGTAACATTTCTATACAGTTGTGAGCAACAGCTTGGGGAAGACCAACATATGGGTGTGATGTATCTGCACTACTTTCGAGGACGTTAAATGCTCTCTGCAGTGATAACGTTAAAGTGGCATTTATAGCCTTGGGGATTATGATCAAATTTATTAGTGCCGTGTTTGTAAGGAACAGGATGAGATCCTGTCTAACTTGAACATGGGTACATGTTTCATTGAGCTATAGTCTGACACTGATTTCATTTTCTTGCTTATGTAGTATAGTGTTTAATGTCTATTAGCCCAGCTGATGCACACATTACAAAGCACATAATATAATCAGTAGTAGCTATTGCACAAGTGACACTCACACCACATAGGCCTAAAGTACAAAGCACAATCCCGTACCAGTCATATATAGATACATGTATTTACTTAAAACACAAGACAGCCATGATGTCAGTGTTTGCTTTTGTTCCTGCTTACCTTCAAATCTGTAGACAGCTGGGTCTAGTCGGGACACAGACTGTCTCACCTTTGTGCTTGATGACATTTTTTCACACATGCAGTGATTCACCAGGATAATAGACTGAGGAAGGTGAAAAATATAAATAGAGAACCGTTTCATTAACTTTTCACTCATCTGTGCCAACAAAAAATTATTTATGGTGTGACTAAGCAGTGACTAAGTTTATTTCTGCTCAGTGATCTCACATGAAGTCAGGTTTTACTTGTTCTATCATTGGCTGAGCAAAAAGCTAGCACAAAATTCTGTTCATCACTGACAGTGTGATAAAAGCTTTTATCAACTGACCTGACTGCCTGAAGGTTAAGTAGGAAATACCGTCTGACAGCTGATTCTAAACATCTCTGAGCTTTGGTACTGGGCTAATATTTTGGGAATGGTTTTCAAGTGAATATTGAGTTGCTTTTGGAAGATCTAGCAACATTTCATGTCACGAAATGCGATCGTAAGTCGCATTCTAGACGCTAGAAAATCCCAGCCGTCCATTTGAGATCAGATCACCTGATACAGAACCTTTTGACGAAAACTCGTCAAATTTCCGAAATCCAACAAGGGGAAAAAAAAACTAGGAAAACACCTCCTCAATTCAGAATTCCTACCCGGGACGGTGTCCTCAACCCTGCGTTCAGCAGGTGATGTCAAATCAGCATGGAGCACAAACCGAATAAACAAAGTCTTGTTACCTTTAAATACGGTAAACTGTATATACAAGTATTTGCTTCAATAACAACATGCAGGCGTATTCGCTTGCATATACAGTTTGTTGTTTTGAGGAGGTAAATGTACATCATTCATCACAGTTAGCTGGCTAGCTTGTTGCTAGGAAAAGACGAATATGGAGGCGTCCATGGTTATTTTCACACTTTGTATCCCACTCAAGGTCGAAAATGATGAGTTCTGACTTCCCACTTCTGAATGTAGTATTAATATCAAGTCTGATTAGGGCCACTGTGTGATGGATCCATCACTTTCTTACAGCATTTTTCAGGATCGGGGATTGATTTATGAGTTCTCAGTAGAGAGTCTGAGATGGGAAGAGTTGTGCAGTTTAAATGTATGGACAGTACATACAGTTCTCTTGCTCTCTCTCTCTCTGGCCATGATCACGTTTCAGGAAACAACAACTCCCCCCTCCCCCCTGCCTTTTCCTCCACCCCCTCTGTGTCCCAGCTGCCAAACCACACATACACAAACCTCAGCTCGCCTCTGCACCCAGTGTTTAGAGAACTGGCTGCGTTTGAGCGGGACAGAATGAAGGACAGACGAAGACAGGGAGTGGTTTAGAAGAACTTAGGAGCAGCTTCATGTTTCTGCAAGAGGCTGAGAGGCTGATATATGAACGTTCACCACGATGTGATGATTTTCTTTGCTCGTCGTGTGGCAGGACCGGACGGGTTCTTCAGTAAGGCATGAAACAGGAATCTCAGTGGACTGCAGTAGAATGGTGAAATCTTTGGACACACAATCTTTTGTCTATCCTGATTTGGAGCCCAACAGTAGATCAGTCCTCACTCGCTGAGTTGACAAGACTCTGGATCATACTGAGTGCTCACAGCCGACCAAGAGCTTTGTGGTATTTGTACGTTTGCGCCTTTCCCATGCTGTGGAATGTTTAGCAGCTCTGACTGTAGTTTCTCAAAGCTGATGAACGCTGGAGCTGAGAGCTTTTACTACAGAGGAGCAGAGGAAGCCAGTGACCCTGTCCAGCCAAGTCACACGCACCCTCACTTAGTCTTCTGCTGATAAGCTAAAGCTTCTCAATCCACAAGACCTTCTACGCTAAAGCTCTTAAGTTTGTTTGAAATATCTGTATTGTTTCCTCTGAAGCGTCATAGTGCGGCTGCAATTCTTGTCCATGCCTGTAATTACCCTTCAGGTCAAGGGGTAAGTCAGTGCTCTTTGAACTTTGTCTAATTAAGAGGCAGATAAAAGCGTGACATGATGTTGAACGTTTGAAATGACTCTGTACGGGAGTGATGAGCTGCTCGGGTTTGTTGTGAGATGAAGCTGGCGAGGCTGTTTTGACGTCCTTATATGGTTAAAGCTTTCACTTAAAACGCGAGGTGGTTTTTATTAACGAGGAGTAGCAGGGATACATTTTTCTGTGGCGGCGTAGAGTTTTCAAGAAAAGCAGCCGCTGAAGATGTCTGTTTGGAGGGAAGGTCCTCGGTCATGCTGACAGGACCAGTGGAATGCCGGGACTCGGTGTTTATTACTGTTGGAGGGGTGAGAATTCAGAGACCATCTGTTGACTTTACAGAGAGGAGAGTTTTGGCCTCTCGCACAGTGACTTGCTGTGTTATTAACACCGTATTGCTGATGTGTTATAAGCAGTAAATACAGCTGTGGTGGCATGTTAGTGAATCACTGCCATGTTTCTATAGGGTGTATCTGCATCTCTTGTAGATGAACCTCCTAATAGACACAACAAAGCAACATTAAGCAACATTATTTGTCATTTTATCACTTGGTTCAGTCATACCTTAAAATGTAAAATCTTTTAGCAATTATAGTCCCATCTGAAAGTATTGGAATGGCCAGGTTGGATAATATTTTTTTTGCTATACACGGAAGATATTTGGGTTTGAGATCAAAAGATGAACATGAGACGATAGATCAGAATTTCAGCGTTCATTTCCTGACCTTTACATTGAGATGTGTCTCATCCATTTTTTAAGTGATCAGAATTATTGGAACAGGTGTTTTTTTTTTTGTTGTTGTTGCCCAGGTGTGTCCTGTTGCACCTTATTTATAATAACTGGTATGTAATTTTAGTTGAATACCCCGTGCTATGTATTATTTACATAATGTAATAAAGCTGAAGAGCAGATTTGTATGTATAAAACAAATTATGTAATATAAGGGATATTTTTATCTGATGGGGCGTTCCCAATATTGGATTGCAGTAGGTTGCCTTAACTGTACCTACTTTCCTAGCAAGGGGCGCACTTGTGTAGTAGGTGATAGAAAGGTCAGTCAGAATAAGTATCCGTTTGATTCTCATGCCCTCAGATTGACTGCTCACATTGGTACATTCATACAATAAGTACACGCGTGTGTATCTGGTACTGGGAGATCAAAATAATATTTATACACGCTACTGGAAGCGAACCCAGAAACAAGAGCAGGATCTGTGATGTGGTTAGTGCTACAAAGATATCAAAAACTCACATTTCTACACGCTTCTGTGAAGTTAAATACAGCAGACTGTCACCCTTTCTGACCAAGAGACATGCATTCAGGCAAGCGTAAAGTGCTTTTTAGACTAAAGAGGCACTGATTGGTTGGTTCAAGAGAAAAATCAAAGTAACCTGGATGCTTGTTAAGCCCGAGTTCCCCTGCAGCGCCCTAACTTGACCTTTTACCTTAAACAAACTATTATCTCGCACCACCCGGTGAAAGTCTCACTGCTTTTCTGTTGCTCTTTAACTTTTAGCTTCCATTTTTCACTCTCTTTTTTTTAGAGGAACAAAGTCATGTGCAGGATGTCTTTAGAGAGGTCAGCTGGATTTATGAAATGGAGTTCACATGCAAGATGGTCTTTTGCTAGTAATTAAAAATGGACTTGAGGTTTCTTGATAGGGCAATAACCATCTAAATCCGAAAGGTCCATTTACCACCCAAGTGTTTGTTAATAATTTGCTTGCAGCATGATGAACTGTGCAAACATGTCTAGAGATCAGTCATATGTTTTCATCTGAAAGCTCTGAAATTCTTTGATGCCCTTAAGGAATTGGGGAGTGGTGGCTCAGTGGTTAAAGGCTCTGGGTTACTGATCAGAAGGTCAGGAGTTCAAGCCCCAGCACTGCCCTTAACCCTACATTGAGATAAATGTAAGTCACTCTGGATAAGAGCATCTGCCAAATTATATAAATGTAATGTAATTTTGAAACCAGCTACTTTGTGGTATATCTCTGCATACGTCTCCCCATAATTTCCCACCAATCATCATTATAGGTTCAAAGTGCAGATTTTAGCTAAAAGGGGAAGGTAAAGAAAAACCCCAGACAAGCCTTAAAAGGGGTTACTAAATACATGAGGAGGCCAGTTTTAATGTAAAACAATAAAGAAAAACAAAAAAACAACAACAAAGGATGAACTGTGATGAATTAACACCTATAGTGTTCAGTTAATTCTTAGGGTGTCCAATTTAAAGCTATAAGAACACTTTTAGGGCAGGTTTAAGACTTGGGATTTTGTCTCACAGCTCCATTGATTCAGAGTTCAGGTTCCTACATGTTCCCTGTGTGTCTGCATGGGTTTTCTGTTGGTTCTTCAGTTTCCTCCTACATCCCAGTCAGTGGTTTGGCTGTGCTAAATTTTCTAGGTGTGAATGAGTGTGCGAATGTGTTTGTGCATGGTACAGCGAGGTGGACTGGTGTCCCATTCAAGGTGTGTCTCTGTGCTTTCAACGTTCCTGGGATAGATCGGCTTTGGACGCATCGTGACACTGACGAGCACACAGCGGTTACTGAAGATAAAAGTATGAATCTCCAGTCTCAGGTTTTATAGTTTCTATTCGCATAAGATCACTTTTACAGTTCCAGGCTCTGTTTGCTTGTTCTGTTGTGTCTTCAATTTGATGTCTTGAGCGTTTCAACGGATGTCCAAGAGAGGGCTAAATCCCTGACTTGCTTTATGACAGAGCGAACGCACAGACCGTCGGTTTCTCACAAAAGCACTAGCGAACCCCTACCCTACTGTACTTTGTTTCAGATCTGATCAGCATTTCTTTTCTGGAACCGTCCAATATTACAGATCTGTTGTGGAGGAAACAAGGTTCATGAATTTGATTGGCAGGCAAATATGAAAGGAACAAGTCAAGGAAATTGCATAAATATTCACCCGGTTTTTTGAACTTCTGCCATTTTATAAATATTCTACACAATTGTCTTTAGATACAGAGTTCATGACATACTGTATAGTCCCAATTAAGTTCCAAGATGGAAATGCTCAAAAAGGTGGGGGGTGGATACTTATGCAAGGCACTATACACAGCTTGGTGAAAAGAAAGAGAGAGAGAGAGGCTTCACAATAAATTAAATTGTTTATCTAATGTGCTCATACCTTTTCTTTCCCGTACTTCATGCTTTTTAACTTATTGTCTTTAGTTTATTGGAGAATATATATTTCTGCTTGTCTTTTTATCAAATGAGTCAAATGCCGGTCGAACCAGATGACTCATTTGACACAGACGCATGCAACAACTGTATGGCTCAGTTACGGATTCAAAACTATTAGTCATCATTTATACCATGCATTTACCATAATGCGTTCAGACTTGCTCTGTTGCTTTGCTATACTATTTGTTGTGCAGGAAACTCGAGACTCCAGGACAATAAGAAGGCAGGATGCATGTGTTCAGAATGACTGCCTGGGTTGTTTACAGCTGGAAGACCTGGAGCTTCCTGCAGACAGCTGGATGCAAACAGAAACGAAAAAGAATGAATAAGTGGATGTACAGGTTAGGCAGAGAAGCACTGATTTGTTTTGTGTCTTCAGATTTCATAAAACTAAAGCTAAAGAGATCCAGCTGGGAAAAATAAAATAAAAAAATTATTATTTTTAAATCTCATCTTTTGTGAGTGTTTCATGTTTGATCAGTAATTGAAATTGTTGCAGTGAATCCATCTAAGAAGAAGGTTTTAGTTCCATCTTCTTCCATTTCTGCTGACAGCCAGCATGTTCGGTCCTGGAGACATCTTGGTTCTCAGGTCCAGTCTCTCACTGCACTGCACGTATCTCACTGCTCCTTTATACGATGTCGCATCTTCTCTTAGTCGGCATGTTCTGCATGAGAAACAGGCCATGCTGTGTGATGTGGATAAATTGTTATTAAAATGGCTTTCACGGTGATTCTTTTAGTGAAATCATCTGGCAGCCTTACAAGATTACATACTGTCATGAGAACATGAAGTGCCATCATTAGTTTATAACTGGGATCTCTGACAGTAATTATGTCATATTGTGCAATTATTGTGTTGTAAGGGTAGGATTTTGTATTAAGAAAAGCCAAACCGTACTGTTGTACTGCCTACTGGAGGCTTCCGTTTATGAATGGGCATCCTCAGGCTTAACATCAGCAGGAAGCGTCTGAATTACAGCATTGTGTCATGAGAACAGACGCTTCTGTGTAGACGATGGCAGTTGTTGAACTTGGCAGTAGGGCGGATAGATCCAGCGTGCCCTGCTCAATCGTGGTATGTCTGTCTCGCTTAGTTTATCACCATGTCTTCCTATTTGCGTCTTGTCCAACTAGGTCAGATGCCATTATTTGACATTAGTAGTTCATCATACTTTATGCCTGAGAGAAATGTTGGTTTGCGGTAGCATGAAGGCTACAGACTTAGGACTTAACAGTCTGACTGATTCACCTTTATGTATAATTATGTGTATTTATTTAGTTACATGCACTCTAACGCTTCTCTCTTGCTATTTCTCTGTTCAGCTGGAATGTCTTGACTCCGCCTCCGAAGCTGTGTGCAGGAGGTGCTGAAGCGGATGCCGATGGGAGCTGCTGCTCAATGATGAGCTGCCATGGCGCTGGAGGGCATCGCCGGCGCCTCGAAGACTCAGACTTCACTGTGCGCGTGTACCCGGGCGCCTTGGCCGAGGGCACCGTCTACTGCCCTGTGTTGGCCCACAAGGTCACATCGGCCGCCGAGGTAATCGAGCAGGTGATCGAGCGTCTGCGGCTGGACCGCACACGGCTCTATGTTCTGGCCGAGGTGAAGGAGTTCGGCGGTGAGGAATGGATTCTCAACCCGAGCGACTGCCCTGTGCAGCGCATGATGCTGTGGCCGCGCACCGCGCTGGAGAACCGCTTCAGCAGCGACGACTATCGCTTCCTGCTGCACGAGAAGAACCTGGATGGCTCCATCCACTACGGCAACGTTCAGATGTGGCTGAGGGTGACCGAGGAGAGGAGGCGGTTGGTAGAGCGTGGCCTTCTCCCTCAGCCCCCGGCCGGACGGCACGCTGCAGATCTCTGCACTCTGCCGGACCTCAACGAGCAGACACTGCTGGAAAACCTGCGCTCACGCTTCAAACAGGAAAAGATCTACACTTATGCCGGCGGCATCCTGATAGTGGTCAACCCTTTCAAGTTCCTCCCAATCTACAACCCAAAATATGTCAAGATGTACGATAACCACCAGCTGGGCAAGCTGGAGCCACACATCTATGCCATAGCTGACGCCGCATACCATGCCATGCTGCAGAGGCACAGGAATCAGTGTATCGTCATATCCGGGGAGAGTGGCTCAGGGAAGACGCAGAGCACCAACTTTCTGATACATCATCTTACTGCACTCAGCCAGAAGGGCTTCGCAAGTGGGGTCGAGCAGATCATACTAGGAGCCGGACCCGTACTAGAGGTAAGTGTAGAGGCTGATTCAGTACTTACTGAAAATGGTGTGGAGAAATCGAAATAAGAGACGAATAAATAAATAAATATATTAGCAATTATACACTAGGATTATTAGGAGCTCCAACATCTCTCTCTCTCTCTCTCTCTCTCTCATGAATTTTGGAGAAAAACAATACTGTTTTGTAAAAGGAGTTTTCCATAAGAAGGCTTCTTCACTTTGTAGTGAGAGTAAGAACTCTTAAGTAAAGAAGCAAGGCATGTTCTGCATGCAGTATGTTTGCTGGCGAGCATATCAGATGTAACAGTCCCGGATTTGAAATTCAGCTCATTCCGATTCAATCAAAAGCATGTTGTTTCGGATTTGAGATCAGATTTTCATGTCGCAGCAGCTCTCCATGGTGAAGGAGTGACGAGAGAAATTCATCAGTGTTGTGGTGTTGGTGCTTCTGTCATACCACTGACTAATCCTTAACCACCATTGAGCCATATAAGTACAAATGTAGCGCTCCAAACCCACCGCACAGTCCCAGCTGTCGATGCCCTTTGGGCTAACGCAGACAGCCACGGATCCAGCTGTTCCAGAGTACAGACAGATATCACCCTGTGTTTTTGGGGAAGGAAACAAAACCAGATTCACAACAGACTGAATTCCCAGCATGATCCAGCTGTGAGAGTCAGTCTCTATTTCTGAGCGACACGATTGGCTGTTCGCACAGGCTTCATGTTTGCCTCATTGGCTGAGAATTTCTGTTGCTAGTGTGTGCGGTTTCCTGCTTGTGTGCGTGTGTGTGAGAAAGGGTGAGATGCTCTTACTATGCTTGTTAACCTAATCCTGAGCTCAACCCTTTATTACTTATGGATGTTAACAGGAGACAAGCGAGTTAAACATTTCAGGTATTTTATGTATATTTTGGCAGTATTACACATGCATATATATTTCCAAATGCACATTAGCTGCTGAAACGCTCCGTAGTAAACGTATTAACAGCAAAATTGCAATTTAGTATCGAACATCTCCAAAGCATGGATTTAAGGGTTAAACCGTTGTCAGGATCTGCTCTTTTAAGCAGATAATAGCGGCCGGTTTAACACATTCCAGACAGGTGCAGTAATTAGAGTTTGCTCGAGGTATTGGAAGGGCCAGCTGGGCAGCGGTGACAGATCCAGACCTGTAACATACAGCTGAGAGATGAGGAGAGACGAGCCTAGCCAGCGTCGAGCTGGTGGAGAGACATTCCACACAGGCTTAGGGTGATGGAGCCATCCATCACCCAGAGGAGGGGCGTGTACAAACCCAGCAGCAAGTCAGCCTGAGGGACTGACATAATGATATCGTAAAATCTTGTAATATAAAACAGGGACAAATGTACATGTGAAATGACAACCCAAATTTCCACCATGAATATCCATTTTATTTAGTTATAAACGTTAAGCTAACTTAATTAATTTCCTTGTGTGTATGAATACTGCAACATTTCAGTTTGCTAAAGATGTGTCAGGGCTTTTTTATTTTATTTTTCATTTCAGTATGAAATATGACCCAAGATCTGTGTTGACTGACATTTTATTGCATAAAATACAGCCAATGGACTAATTCTGAAAATATGTTAAATTGGATCTAATAACAGTTTTAGTGTTTCAGTTATGACCTCATATCAGTACTCACTAATGTCACGAATGCGGAGACAGAGGCGGATGCACTTGCAGATTCAAAGTTTAATAAGAGCTCAAACCAAGCACAAAAGACACTAAGCATACATGAACAAGGAAAATAACCATCAACCAATACTTAGGCCACGGAGAGCATCACGTGACAACCAAAGGCAATCAAAGCGAGACACAGAGTGCTGTACAAAACGTAACTAAATACACACGTGTTCGTTAACCAGGATGAGAATCCGGTGCGGGTGGTCATGTGACCGTGATGCAGTGGTGCAGTGGCTGCTGGGAGTTGAAGTGCATGGTTCCCTCCAGAGATTTATAGCAACTAGGCTCAGTACAGCTGTAATTTTGCACTGTGTTTTAGTTTTACAGAACTTAAATCAACAGATTTGGCATTGGAAAGTTGCGATTTCAAATCCGGCACTACCAAGCTGCCACTGTTGCGTCCTTAAGTAAGATGCTTAACCTTCAACTGCTCAGCTGTATCCTGTCTATAAACTATAAATCGCTTTGGATAAAAGCATCAGCCAAATGAGGTCATCATAAATGTAAACCATGACAGCTCTGACCTTTTGGAGACATTTGGGGTCACCATGAAAAAACAGTGCAGCTTTTATTTGAAAAACTACAGAGCCAGACTACAGAGTTAGTCAAACCCCCTCGCACTCTTCTGAGAAGGCTTTCCACTAGATTTTGAAGCGTGGCTGTGAGGATTTGGGCCCATTCAGCTACAAGAGTATTAGTTAGGTCAGGCACCGATGTCAGGTGAGAAGACTTGGCACATAGTCGGTGATCCAGTTCATCCCAGAGGTGTTCAATGTGGTTGAGGTCAGGGCACAGGTGATGGGAAACTGTAATGCTACAGCATACAAAGGCGTTCTATACAATTGTGTTTCTAACTTTGTGGAAAGGGGAAGAACCACATATGGGTGTGACGGTCAGGTCTCCACATACTTCCATATAGTGTATTTCATTTGGGTTGTTGAGGATAAGGTAAGGGTTTGGTGAAGGTGTGACATTATTCATTTACAGCAGTACATACAATACATGTCAGTGGTAGTATCTGACAAAGACTTGTGTGTGTATGAGTGTCTTTATAGGGGGATGGAAAGAAAAATTGTAACAAATGCTATTATTTTCAGTGGTATTATCTTGTGATATAGTACTACTGGATCAAATCTTCATTACTGTGCCCTAGACATGGAGAGAGAGTGTGTGTGTGAGAGAGAGAGAGAGTCATAAAGCTTTTAATTTTGCCCTGACATGACTCTTGCGCTTCTCAAAGGAGGTTTAAATTTTTTCACTCCTGAGAAAACAATGTGCCTGTGGTCCATCAGCCTGACACCCTGATGTTTTCTCACCGAGCCTCTCGCTTTCTCTCACTACAACACATCACTTTAGATTACCTTGTATTCAGACTGGCCAATGATGTCCAAGTTTTATTAGTCATCTCCTACCTGAGCCCCTGAAAAAACTCAACCACACTGTCATTTTTTCCATCTCGCTCTCATCTTCAAGCATATATTTTCCTCTCAGCTTTGGAAATTGTCTCATCCTGGGTCTATTCCTGTCTCTCGCACCAATGATCCTGAGATAGTATCAACATCAATCTCGAACCTGACCAGGATCAAGTGCTTGCTGAAGATGAATGAATGAACGGATGGATGGATGGATGGGAGCACTTTCGGAAATATGTATACATACAAACACTTGCTACCGTTAACATTACATCATTCCTCCTGTAAAATCTAACTGGCAGTTAAGAGCTGATTTAATTCCAGTAATCATTAGTTTCCATAAAAGTCCTCTACCACAGGACTTTGTGGCAGTAATAACTCTAATGGGTAATCCGATCTCGGCTTAACCGCTGGGCCAGTTGAATATCTCTGTCTGGGAGTATTATAGAGCTGACTGGAATAATCTATCAACTGCTTTACAGTAATTGCAGATATGTTTTATTCCTGAGACTGCTTAGACTGATGATTCATTTGAATGATTTTTTAATCTTCTAAACAGCTTGGTGGTCTGACTAGACATGTTTGTGTATTCATATATTCTCTCTCTCTCTCTCTCTCTCTCTCTCACTCTGTCTCTCTCTCACTCTCTGTTTCTGTCTCTCTCTCTTTGTCTCTCTCACTTTGTCTATCTCTGTCTGTCTCTCTTTGTCTGTCTCTCTCCCTCTCTATCTATCTTTCTATCTCTATATTATGAACAGAAATGTAGCTTGATGGTTTTCTGACTAGACATGTTTGTGTATTCATATATTTTAAAGCTTTCTCTCTCTCTCTCTCTCTCTCTCTCTCTCTCTCTATCTCTATATTACGAACAGAAATGTAGCATGTCTGTTCCTTGGTCAGTATGACTCAGCTGCTTGATGGTGGACACAGTGCTTCGTGGTCTGAGATGTGGCCTGGAGCGTTTCATGATTGAATCTTAAGTCAGTAACAGAGGAAGGAAAAAAGTGTTTAACTCCTTCTATACAGAGATCGAGTTCATTCCAAGGAAGATTGAATACTCAGTTGGGTTAATGTAGGAATGTGTAGTTCTACAGGAATTATTATACTCCTATGTTGTGTTGTAGACCCCTGCATAGTTTTAATGATCTGTTTTGTTTTGGGGTTGTTGTTTTTTTTTGTCTGTTTCCTGTTGTTTTGACTACATCATTCCTGTTGTTATTTCTCAGTATTATAACTTTAAGCAAACGTGTGTCGAACATTTTTAATGAATGTACTTCTCATCATGAACATATGCATTTTATAAACATTTCTGCAGGGATTTCAAAGCACCGTTATTCATTTATTTCAATTTTTTGCAGTGAGAAACATTTCAGTATTGCATGAAGACACAGTCTGTTTTTTGTTGTCTTCTCTTTGGTTATTATTTCCTGTCTGTTAGTGCAATGGAGGCTGTTAGCAGATGGTTTAAATCCACATGTCACTCGGCTAACCGAGCCCTCGGGGACAGCATTGCATCTAGAATTTCAGATGGATGGCTTCAGGGCTGTGTTTGTGTGTCCATCATAGGATCTGCTGTTTGAATGAAAGGTTGACGTAATGGTGATATCGCCGTGTATGTGTTAAGGTGTTTGTGTGTGATAAAAGCCTGGGGAGATTCTGTGTTCAGTGCGAGTCCGAGACTCTGAACGCTCACTTTACCTCTTTACCTGTAAAACAAATTTCACAGACCCTCTCAGTTGTGATTTCTTTTCATGAACATCATTGCACTTGCCAGATATTATTCTCATTTTTAATATTTATTGTAACGATAAATAAAGAACGTTCCATAGGCACTTAGGTCCAACTTGACATTATTTTACAGACGGACTTGTTTCAGCTACTGAGGTTTGGATTAAACCCATTCGATTCCATTAACAAGTTAAATCATAAATAATATCTCTTTCATTTGAATTTTATAAATAAATAAAAGTCATCTGCCCGATGGCTATGCTTCATGTACACTTATGGGACATCCTACTTTGAGATCTACTGAGTTTTAGGCTCAGTGTTAGGTGTGTAACGTAACACCAATATCTGTGTCTGTGTATTTTTCTTTTTTTGTGCTCCAAATATTCAATTCAATTCAATTTTATTTGTATAGCACTTTTAACAATGGACATGGTCTCAAAACAGTTTTACAGAAATATATAAACACAGGACAGAGGTTTTCAGTGAATTAGTTTATCCCTAAGTTTATCCCTTAAAACTCCCTAAGATGATATGAGGAAGAAACCTTGAGAGGAACCAGACTCAGAAGGGAACCCGATCTCATCTGGGTCACAACAGATAGTTTGAAAGTAGATGGAAGTTCATTATGGTTTTTATATGATACATATTTGGATTTAAACACCTGAAATGGGTGTGGCCTAAACCCCCAGAAACACTGGAAAACCCTGGGGTAGTGCCAGCACTGTCGGCATGTCATAACTAAACACTGTAAATGCATCATAATCTTTGTTTGTCCCTCGAGCTTCATATCTGAATGTTTGCTCATGCCCACATGAAGTAAAAATCTCCCACGTGCTCAACAGCTTTGTTCCATGTTGAGTATGTTCACGGTTGTATCCCACACTGTACCTTGGTTCAGCTTGACAGCCTTTCTTTAGACGCAAGGAGACGAGCATTACACCACATTTTTCTTTTTTTACTGGCGCCTAGTTGGTGGAAAGGACACTTAACATTTGCCTTAACGTGCTTTTACCTTTAGGCTCTTCACTGGTTGTTCTGTACTTTGTATGAGAGTATATGCTAAATGGCATCAGTGTAAAGGTGAGACGCGTACAGGGAGAGAATAGTGAGTATGTCCAGGTACAAATATACTGTACAGTACACATGGAGGGTGTGTTTGTTTCTTCATCAGCACTAACCCATCACTGCACTCCAGTAATCTTTAGGAGGTTGCAGAAAAAGCGCTCCACCATGCTGGGCTTTTGGAAAGTACAAGCATTTAGGATTTCAGTACGAATTCCAATCTGTACTTCGGGCCGAAAGTAAATAGTCATTTACGTCTGTGAACTTTTTCCCATCTTGGTCCCCTTACATTTGTTTTCTAATTTGATGGTTTTTCAGGTCTTGTCTGAGCACTGTGATCTGCTGAGTCCCTGATCATCACTCTGGATAATCTGTGCTTGCCTACACTAGATCTTTTTTTGTTTCATTATAACATCTGCTCTCCGTATCATACCACACCCATGGCCTTCTCTCTCTCTCTCTCTCTCTCTCTCTCTCTCTCTCTCTCTCTCTCTCTCTCTCTCTCTCTCTCACTCTCTCTCGCTCTTTCTGTATGTAAGACCGACAGTTTCTCCAGTAAACTAATCCCTGAGCCCTGCCCCCCCTGCCAAGTTGGTTGGTCCATACAGTATGTGACTGATGTCACCAGTACCCTCAGGCATGGTGTCATTCTCTTACCGTTAAGTAATTCTGTTAGTGTTGTAATAGGTTACAAACAATGAATGTGCAGATCAAGGATTACCGCAACTGGAGGCAGAGCAGCAACCGGCTTATACGCCACATCTTTCTCTGCCACCAGGTAGAAACCAGATGAGATAGGACTCATTGCATATGAAGCTGAATGCAAATGATCACCTATCACTCCCTTTCTTTCTGCATCCTTTTGATAGATTGCGTATTTACTGTATATTTCTTTGGTGTAGTCAGCAACCCACGACTGTCGGAGAATCTTCAAAATGACAGTGAATGACTACTTCGATTATTCTACATTAATTGAGCCTAGGTGTGAATGTTCAACTGATTGGTGCTCTGTGATCGTAGCCAGGACATGAACAGAATAGGTTAGCCCTTAGTTTCAGTCCTAGGTTTCAGTCCAGTGATTAGAATATTTTCAAAGAAATATTTCTGCAGGCTTGTGCAGTTTCAGTACTTCTTTGAAAGAAGTGCTTTGATTTGTTTATTCGTAAGTCAGCCATATTTGGCCTTGTTGACGATGGAAGGATACCGAGGTGCAGTCGTGTGGACTTTTGTTATTAGCTACAATTAAAAACACTGTATAAGTTAAGCCCATTTACCATAATGTCAGAGAACAGAAAATGTTTTTCTCCCTGGTCTTCATGTTGGTTTATCCTTTTTAACAAAAAATGCAGTTTTCACAGGCGAAACCTAGGGCTCAAACCAAGAGTAGACATTCATTCTTAAAATAATCAATTTAAAATGGATGGGTTCAAACAAAAGGTGTAAATATGAGGAAGTGAAAGCTGAAATTCTGATCTATTGTCTCATGTTCATCTTTTGATCTTAAACCCAAATGTCTTTAATGTATAGGGAAAACAATAGAATTGGCCTTGCTGTTCTAATACTTTCAGAGGGGACTGTATACGTCAAGGCATCGCGTCTTTTGTACTGCGGTAAGGCAAACTGTTATGGACTACATGTTTCGAATGTGACATTCAAAGGAGAACCAACTGATTCAATGAGAACATGATCCAAGTATTTGTATTGCTGCAACATTAGGGACTGTCACTAAAGTGCAGGAAAACAGAAAAGTGTAAAAAGAAAAAACAATGACATAAGGTCTGATTTCGATATGGGCTTTTTGTGTAGGAGTTACGAAATGCAAGCTTCTCTAATCAACTACTGCCCACACAGCCAAAGTGATTAACTGATGTTTTTTCTGTTGGAAAGATTTACTAGTTGTACAACAGCAAGCAGCTTGCACAATACCAATTATTTGGGCATATTTAACCTCATTATATTAAATATTAAATTAAGTCATTAGTTAAGACTGAATTCACAAAATTGTTTGTGATTGCTAATGCAAGCCTGCTTTCTTGCTATCGGTAACACTAGCTTTATCCTCAAAACCGCTCCACTGTTTGTTTTTTTAGCCTTCTGTTTTAGTGTGGGTGTGTTGTATTATGCTTTTCTCTCTGCAGGGTGTGCGTTCTCTCATTTCTTCCAGTTTCTTTCCCTCTTATTGTTTCTTTTTCTCACGCCTCTCTTTTTTTTAAAAATCTCTATGTACTGGCAGCAGCACCACAGGGGAATTGGAAGAGTAAGGGATCGACTTACAATGGCAAATTAGATCAGAATTTTATATGCGCTCGTAAATTGCTCAAAAAAACAACAACACAAAAATGTGTCATGTTCAACCTCAAATCCTTGACCTCATCTGAAGTGGACCACACACACACACACACGCACGCACGCACAGCATTTAAGACTTTAAAGATGCCATCTGATGACGTAATGGAACTCAATAAGTTAAGAGCCCAAACCAAAGCAAGGTCTGTCAGACATTTTACAGACAGAAATGCAGCGGGTGCTTCACTTTTAAAGCCTTTTAGTCCCATTCCATCTGTAAACCTTCACTGAACCCTCATTGCTAGTTTGGTTAGTTTTATCACTTCCTCCAATAAATGTGGAACAGAAGCTCCTCAATCTCAGTGGGGTCAAGGCAAAGAGAGGAAACCATAACTCTGGTTGAAGTAAGCCTTTTTGACTTCTTCCGTCTGACCTTCTATCTTACTATGTGCTGGTAATAAACTGAAATAATTTCCTACTTTGTTAGAAACATTTGTATATATTTATACAGGCGCTGTATAAATACTCAAAAAATTAGAACATCATGGAAAAGTCCCCCCCCCCAATATACTGTAGATTCATAAAGTGCAATATTTCAAACTTTTTTTTTTTTAAATCTTGATGATTACGGCTTACAGCTCAGGGAAATCGAAAAGCCAGTATCTCAAAATATACTCCGAAAATTTCTGTATTACAATTTCTTTATGCTAATATTGTGAGACACTGGATTTTTGATTTCCATGAGGTGTTTATTATTTTATTGAGCTGAAGATAACTCTTTAGGCCCAAAAGAGTAGGGTTTTCACAGACCTTTCATTTCGGGGGCTTTAACACCGGCAGTTTAGTCTGAAACGGAGCATGGTTTGCATGAAAAATTACTAATGTGAAAGCTGTCATGCGGACCAGGAAGCACACCGTGGTACCGAATCTTAGACTACCTGTATGAGGTGGTCCGAGGTCCCGATTGCACTCGAACTGTGCCGCAATTCCCGTGAATGTGAGCGCAACTCGTACTCGGGTCTGCACTTGATCAGGAGATAAAGTTACCTGCGCATGTGTTGTAGTCGATGCTGACATCATTAGTTTCCACAACACACGTGCACCATGAATGACAGGGGAATATTATGGGACACAGAAGAGGTCCACTGATGCATATAATATAAATAATAATAATAATAAAAAATATATATTCTTAAAATTTTATATATATTTTAAATATAAAATATCTTCTTCTTCTTATCCACCCACGCTAAGTAGCGTATTGGGCGACGAGAGAGAAATCCCCCTCGCCGTTTCCATAGC
>JAOUWY010000015.1:18449017-18459942 GCA_025728095.1 Prietella phreatophila | reverse complement strand
GTTTTATTTTATGATTGAAATTTGTTGCTGAGAAAGATGTAAATAATGAAGTTAATGCACCTGTATACAAAATATAGCCTTTTGTAAAATATTTAGATTAAAACAAATAGTTTTTAATTAAAACTAAATTATTTCATGTTTTCTATATATATATATATATAAAAATGTGTGTGTCTAATCTAATCGTTTGACTGGTACTGTACATAAGATATACATACCTTGTTTTGCTTTTAGTGATGAGGATGAAGATACAGGTAATGATGCAGGCCAGTGCTATACACACACCGATCATAATGCCAGTCATAGATTTCTCATCAAAATGATATGGACCACCTGGAAAATAAAATCACAGATAAATGTAATTGCGTCATATCTTATTCCAGATTGCATTTGTCAACAGTGAGAAGCAATACATCAACATAAGTAAGTAATAGCAATCTGCATAATAGTTATAAAAAACTGCATTTATAATTTTTTACAAAATAAGATGGATTCTGACACACACACACACACACACACACACACACACACACAGAGAGAAAGAGACAGACAGATTTACCTATAGTCTTAGTCTGGCTGTAGGTATGGCGAGGGTTTTTGCCCGGGTGAGTTTTCCCCCTCAGCACAGGAAGTTCTACAGTGATGGAGAAAGGGCCATCACCTGCTTGGTTTGAGGCCGAGATCTTCACCAGGTAAACATTACCAGGCTCCAGCTTCTCTAACAGAGCCATAGTATTGCTTCCTGGAAAGGACAACGTGATTCATCAGACGAGCATAAACAGAATGTTTTCCATAAAAACTGGGGGGAAAAAATCTGTATAGCTATATGTCTGTATTCTACACGATTCATGCAATGAACAAATCCTCTAGAACAGAGGAGCGGCCCCAAAGTCCAGCCCCAGGGTCAAATGCGGTCCGCAGTCAAATGTTAACTGGCCCATGACTTCTCTCTTAGAATGTAATATAGCTGGCCCGCTGGCCAACAGGTTGTAATTTTTCCTTTCACCTGACGGTGGCAGCAGTCTGTATTAACACAGCTAGCTAAATTGCAAGAGCCTTTATATCCTCTGACTACACCTGCATGACATTACTGAATGATATTTAGTCATGGCTGCAGAAAAGTTAACAGTCAGAAGAGACGATTTCAAAAGAGCTGGAAACAAGAATACTTTTTCCTTTGCCATAGCAATATGATACATATTTTCATATTGTAAATATTTAGCATTTTGCATAATTCATAAGTAATATCTTGGTGATCGGGCCTCTGGTATTTTAATGTGGTCAAATCTGGATCCTGTTGGAAAAACTTTGGACACCCCTGCAGAACATTACATGAAAGTGTTAACTAATCGCAGTTTATCTAGTAGCATGGCCTTACTATTGTCTTGTGCATACCTTCTCTCTGTAGAACCTGCCAGTCTCCAGCTAACCATGCTGTCTGTGGGGCATAGAGAATGGTGTAGCGGCTCACAGTCAGGTTGGGCTGTTCTGGTTCCCTCCAGGAAACCAATGCTGTGTCTTCCTCTATCAGAGTTACTCTCAGCCCCAGAGGAGGAGATGATGGAGCTGAAATACACCAGAGTTTACAATAAAGTTATTATTTGAAGAATATAATGAATTCTAGTTATGCTGTTGAAAAATATTTAAAATATTACACCAAGAATATGTATTTAGTGTAAATACTACACTTAAACTACATGGTTCTTTGTGTATGATGCATAAAGCACATTAGTGTGTTTAAGGGCTCTTTAATCACCTTCCAGAAGAGTTCTCAGATATATGGGCGAGCTCCAGGGGCTGGACATGTGATCCATGTGTAAACGTACAACAAACTCATACCGCGTATTAGACTTCAGTCCATCCACCATTACTGTCTGTTCATTCCTAAACAAAGAAACACAGGAAACATTATTAATCGCGTTTAACATTTAGATAATGGTATTGTATTGCATATCGACCACACACAAGGACATAAGGAGAGGGTATAATATAAGAAGCAAATACATGAATTGTTCATTTGCGGTATTTCACCCTTATTTCTTACGTTTAAAAAAACATAGCCGATAGACTCACGTTTGGAGATAGCGTACAGCCGATGCATTGTACAGAGCCACAGGGCCATAGCGAACAGAATAGCTGACTGGTTTTCCAGAACTGAATGCAGGTCGGCCCCAGCTGAGGCTGACAGATGAGGAGCTGTTGGTCTGACCATGGACGTGGTCCGGAGAAGGTAGTGTGGCCAACCTCCTGTTTGGAGTAGCTGAATGTAAAAAGATGAATAAAGGCTGCTTCGTTAGCAAGCTAAAGCACTGTAAGCAGTGTGATAAACGTCAGAGGTCGACCGATTGATTGGTTTTGCCAAAAAGCCAGAATAGTTTTTCCCTGTTGTGTCTGTTGCTGACCGGTTGAGAAGGGTCCGCTATCATTATACAGCACGAGAGCGGCCTCTAGAGGCGAAATAAAAACCATCGCTGACAAATTTTGTTGAGTTATTTGAAGTGTTTTTTTAATTCATTTTGGATGTCTATTTATATTTGTTATTTGGTGTGCTGCTTTTTGGTTCAGTTTGGATGTCTATCTTTTATTTACTTTAATATTTATTTAGAGTTAATAGATATTAACATTTATTTCATTTTAAAAAGTACAGTACATTTTCATGGTACAGTCAGTACTGTTTATATTTGTTAATAAATTTCAGCAATATTTTACTATGAGTGTTATTTTTTCATTCAGTATTAATTTAAAAAACTCTCAGTTGATTAATCGGTTATCAGCAGGTAGGTACTGCCACAACTTGGTTATCAATACCTGTAAAATCCATGATTGGTCAACCTCTAATAAACGGCTCAAAATAATTATTCAAAGTCATCTAAAAAAAATAAATAAATAAAAAAATTCACCAATCATAAGAAAAAGAAAAAAAAAATCAATGTTTACTAGAAACTAATCATTTATAATAAATTCTGAACATGTTCTTATCAGATTGTGCATTTGTGACGATTAATTATCGTATTATATACTTATTGTCCAGGTTCACTTACAAGGACAGCCAGTAGTGCTGACAATCTGATGTGCCTGATAGCCATCACCTTGATCACTGAAAGCCAGAAGCTTCACATGATATTTTCTCCTTGGATCTGTCAGAAACACAAACATCATGAGGAACATTATGAGGTCATTAGTCAACATTTATTTGTCGTGAGTAACTGCTCGATTTGGTGAAACCAATCTACCTACTGCATGTTTTTATGTGCTGAGAAGAAACTGGAGATGGGAGGAAACCATGAGAACACCATGTAAAACACCATACCGACAGTGACCTGAGCTCAGGATCAAAACGGGGGGGGGCTTTTAGTCCAACAAAATAAATGGTGGATATTAAGTTGAGAGTCATTGTGTTGGTTCTGCAGTGGCCAACCCTTCTCTTTTGTCCATGTCCACTCTTCTACAACAGGTCATTAGTCAATGTGACAATAATTAGCAGTCAGTAGTGCTGTGATGATCTCTCTATGCTAGCACCAAAGTAAATTCTGACCACGTAAAACACAGCCTTGATTTGTAAAAGAAGCCTAATGCAATACAACGGCAAGTATTTTTACCATAACTGTACAGTATATAGTTTTACCTCCACATTATATAGATGATGTTGTTTACGCAGTCCTCATGTATTTTACTTATAATATCGATGCCTTCTTAATGTATGAGCTAGTGGTGTTTCTGAAGAACTGATCCAAAGGTTGAGATTGCAAATCATCTTTGCACTACCAAGTTGCCACTGCAGCTTAACTCTCCATTCTTGCATGGCTTCTGTATGATGCTTTATCCTATGATCTTCCTTCCAAATCAGATTTTGCAAATAAATTAAATTTAGTTTGAATGTTAATGTTATTTACTGATATCTGTCATTGAGTACGTTTACGTGCGTATCAAATTCCGTTTAAGGTCAATATTCAGGTTGCAGCCATATTCCGAATACAATGTTTATATACATAGAGGCATTGGAATATTCCTATATACATGGTTGTGTAAGTACAGTATGACTGAGTTGCTATTCCTAAATACCTAGAATACAACCAAGTATCTGTTAGCACCCACAATTCCTTGCGGACTGAGCACGTGCATATATCTGCCTTTCAGTGCATTTTCTGAATAAGGTGTTTACATGGAACAAAGTTCTGATTAAAACAGTCATATTCCAGGGGTGGGATTCAGAATTTATGGAATCGAGCAATCATACTGTGCAAAAATGGCCATCTTTTGCTGCAGATCATAGGGAGGAGTCTTCCTCGGTGTGTGTAGTATAGAGGCCTGAGAGACTTTCGGGGCAGACGTGAGAGGTCATGAGCCACTATTGTAAGCACATTTCAGCTCCTGGTATGGCGAGTCTACAGGGATACAGGGCTTAGGACCTTAGGGTCTAGAGGTCAGTCAGAGATGAAATTTCATGTTCATGGGCATGAATACAGTTAGGGTAACTGCTTTTTAGGATAACTGTGTGTCTTCAGCAAGATACAAATATGAAAGTAACAGACGGAATGGCAAACAACTACTTCCATCAAACTACATATCTCTAAAAGCTCATAGGAAATTTTAAAACAAATTATTTCCCAAGAATATATTCTAGAAATGTTTTCTTTTTGCAGTATGAATTCTTTCAATTCTCTTGATGGTCGAGGCAAATTTGTCATGATTTGAAATTATGTTCTCCAAGTTCCCTGCTCCTGTCACAGTGCGTTGTCTGTCCATCTCTGACACGGTCCCCAGGCCTTTGTGTGCGCCTTAGTGTCCAGCTGGAGAGGGAGGGAGGTCTCTCAGGCTTCTGCTACACCCAGCACCCTTAAACAATAGATAGCCATGATAGGGCAAGGAACAAGGATGGGAAAACGAGGGAAGACACATCTGGGCTTTAACCTTTGACACTAAGAGAGGGTAAACGACTCACACAAAGCCAGAAGCAGGCTGATCAGAGGGAGCGTGCAAAAAGCAGAACAGACCCAATGGCAAGTATTGATCAGGAGGAAAATAGAGAATGCTCATTTGTTTAAAAAAAAAAAAAAAAGTACCTAACAATAATCACTATAAAATAAGTGAAGCACAAGCGGAGGCTGCATATATTTTGTTAGAACTGTTGACTCAACCACAAACTGTATAGAAATATAATTTATAATGTACAACATGGAAATAGCACTGGTACTATTGAATCACATCTAAATGTAGTAATATAGGTCTATCACGCAATTTCGCAAGAGGATTTAGTGGACAGTTACATCTCTGTATAACCTGAAACACTCACCAAGTGCTGCAATTGTATGTTGGTAATCCAGAGGGCGGAGCTGGATAGTTGAGCTCTTTGATTGGCCATCGCGATGCCAGGAGAGTTTGTAACCCTGAACGACAGCATCACTGGGTGCAGGATGCCAGCGTACAGTAACTGAAGTGCAGTTAAAGGGCTCTAACTCCAGATTAGGGGCAGAGGGTACTGCAGATACAAAAAGCGAGAGAGGTCGACATAGTAAGCGGACAATTAATCCTTCCCGCCAGAATGTAAAAAAGTGCATATTATTACTGTACATCCACTACAATATGATGAGCTAATGTGCTATTCAACTGAAACATACTATACGCATTGTATTAAACATGGAAATGTGCATTAGAGACAGAAATACTGCTAAATGTAGAAGAGAACTAAATAAGTTGACATAGCTCTACAAATTTGCAAAACATGTAGAACATCTCTGACATACACCTGGCATGGTTACACTTGAATACAAAATCTACCAACCTATACTGTACCTCATGGCTGCGTCTAATGCCTGACAAAGAGTGGGCTGATCTTGATTCAACTGTAAATGTTTCAATTAAACATCTGACCCAGTCAAGCCACTGATTAACTTCTAATTTAAACATACTGAAATCTTTAGTACATGATCGATGTTTGAACAAAGCGAGTACAGTAACACAACAGACAAAATAATGTAGCAGTTATGTTTAATGTTTCATCTGATTTAATCCCATTATCTGCATTCTGTAAAGAAGGGACTCCCCAATTGAAAACCCACAGTCATGAACTCTTTTGATTTTTCTGCTTCTCTCAACATGCTGAATGAACTGACTAAAGAGCTTTATTCTTAGCTGACCATCTATATCAACTGTGCTGGGAACAGGCAAATCTCAGAACTTCACAGGACTAGAGCAGAGAACGATTTCTGTATATGGGTAAAGAGAATGTTATTGCTTAGATCTTTTTGCTTCATTAAACATCAAGTCACAATGCAACACCACTCCGCCTGTATTTAAAGTCCCTAAACATAACTAGAAGTGCTCATGACCACATTTCATATAGACCAACTGCAACCATTGGCAAACATCAGGAGCTCTGCACCACATCTAACAAAAATAACCAACTTTTGTCTGTCGAATATGGAGATAAATAAATGCACTCAGGCCCCTCCTTTATTTTTATTTTTTGCTGCTCATCACCCCTGCCTCTGAAATGGCCCTATTCTTGTTCAAGACCATACACAGCCTGGGGCATTTTTCTTTATGACCCGTGACTGAGCTGGCCCTCAGCTCCTCACTGACAGACCAGATCAGAGGTCACTGAGCAACAAACCTAATGCTTTAACAATGTCGATTTGCAAATAGCTATTAGGCTACAAGTTACTTCAGTATCATAATAAAAAAAATCTAAAAATAATAAATAAATAAAATAATAATAATAATTCAGACAGTTTTTTTAAAGAAAACATTTTAACCCTCCTGTTATTTTGGGGAAAAAAGTTACGTTCATTATGTGATGGGTCAGAATGACTTCCACAGTTTAAATACACACAAAAACAGCAAAGAGCAGCTTAAAACAATAAACCTTCATTATGGCGTGTCCGAGACGAGCCATAAGAAGAAATATTTGCATACAAGTTCATGATCCTAAATGAGGAAAGTCAAAACATTTCAAAGAGAAGAGAGAGATTAACCAGTATCTCAAATGTGGAAATTGACCCTTAACATAATAGAGTTAAACAAAAAATAAAAAGAAAAGAAAAAAAAAAAAGTCAACATTGTTGCTAATGTATAAATCACTAATAAATCAGGTACCATAATTATTTTTAGAATTTCTTTTTAGAAATTAAATGTCCAAATATCCAAACAATCATTTTGCAAAATAAGTAAATGTTAGATATATATATATTTTTTATTTATTTATGTTTTGTTAAAGAAGAGTATATACACAAAGAGACCACTTTCCAGATAAAAACATCATTGAGCCTGTTCGGCAGAACAACTGTGGGAAGTTCTTCAAGATTTTTGGGAAAATCTACCAGACAATTTTGTTAAAAACGGTAAACCTACAATAACTGATGGAGTTCTTTCACACCAAATATTTATTCAATTTAGTTTTTTTTTTTTTTAAACTGTTATTCATGGATTTATGGTAAAGATTTTGACATTTTCATTCCTTTTTGAAAGCATCTTTATTTTATAGATTTTTCTTCCAAGTGTCTTAAACCTTGGAACAATACTGTATGTCACCATTTGTAGTTACATAAGAAAGGACAGTTTGAATTTGTGCTCTTGCCAAGTGCACTGCGGGTTTTGGCTTTGCTATAAAAATTAAACAAAATTTCAGACTGTTTGTTTGTTTGTTTTTTCAGGCTGTTTGTTTTTCTGGAAAACATATCTATATTTATATATTCATTGTTGTTAACAAGCATTATCGAGTACGTATGCCCTCACCTGTGGCTTTGGAGGTTTTGGGTGTGCGGTGAGAGCTCCAGGCCGACGGCTGGCTCCAGCCCATGCGGGTGGACACCTCGATACGCAGAAGGTAGATGGTGTCAGGCTGCAGGTCTTGGAGCAGATACTGGGTAGAGTTCCCACCGTTTCCAGGCAGCTCTACCGAGCTCACCTGTTCATCCGCGGCAGTGCGGAAAGACAGGCGGTAGGCAGAGACACGTCCACGACTTAGCTTGGCAGTAAGAGGCTGCCAGGACACCAGAATGTCAGTAGGACTGCGGCTGGTAAGGCTTAGCTCAGGGGTACGAACAGGCACTGGGAGAGTAGAGGCAAAGTACAGGACATTTATGAGTATGAGCTGATTTGTAAATGACAAAAAGAAGAAGAGTTCACAAGAAGAATAAAATCCCTTAATGAAAACAAAGGCATACGAAATAAGATAATGTGTTTGCTAAACCAAGATGCACCAAACATACAGCGAGAACACAATGTATTTCTTTACTCCAGTGCTATGGATTCCAAGCAATACACAGTCAAATCAGCCGACTAAAATCATTAGTCTACCGGGAACATCTTCAAGAGTTAAACTGAAAGAAGGAAAACATAAAACTGTGCAATGTTGGGATCCCAATAAAGAAACACTTGGCAGCACTGCAACAGACACACCATCAGTACATTTCTGTCCAATAATAAAGACTATAAAACTCAATAACTTTATACTGACTGCCCACTGTGCCGAACTCACCATCCTCCAGTGTGTGTCGCGTGACTTGCTCAGACATACGGCTGGCTCCCATGGGCATGTATGCCACAATATAAAACGTGTAGTTACATGCCGGCTCCAGATCATCCACAATGTGGCTAGTTGTGTCATTTCCAATCACTGCTTGGTACTCTTCATTGTTCAAACCTGTGGATACAAGCAATCAAATCCATAATAATTCATTTAAAAACAGCAATGAAATGGTAACTGGTGTTTCATCAGCATCTGATCATAAAGAGTTAAGTAATGCCAGCTACATTTATTATGGAGAAATACATGAGGTGCAAGGAAACCTTTTGTACTGGAGAGTCTATGAAAGAGTCTGTTAATACTTAACAGAAGAACAGTCCACTTAAAATACAACCAATTCCTGCCTCCAGGACTTCACCATGAGCATCATTTGGAAAAGGGACATAATTCAACTTTAAATACAAAGTTCAACTTTAAATTCCATAATTCTTAATTAGCTAATGTGGTGAAGATATTTTGAAATACGCTCTTATCGAGACATAAAACCAGAATACTCTGGGGAAAGAAGGCACAAATGTGAACTGTGCCTTTAAGAGTAACTGGAGCTCAGTCCCCAAGAGTGGACAATAGCTGATCTTCCCCTTTCTCCTGCCCTGACCTCACTGTTGTATGGTAACAACAGATGGCTAATACTGCACATCACCAGGATTTGCAAACCTTATTACTCTTAGACTTTAGGGCACTCAAAAAGAAAACAAAAAAAAACAAACAAACAAAAAAAACAACTACCAGATTCTGTATACCTTAGTCATCCTGGGAAGCATCACTTTTTTGCAATCTGGCTGAGAAGTCACAAAGTGTACATGAACATTCGACTATAGCTGCACCTGACATCTGAACTATTATTGTTTCAGAGCACAGCCAAAGTTGAGCATTTTTAGTGAAACCTCTAGCGATTATGAGCAGATATCTATGGATATAGATGAATACGTGTCTCTGCTAAACAGTAGGCAGGGCTTTTGGGTGCTAATAGTAGTGATGTTGCAGTAGTGATGCAATGTTAAAGTTATATGGATCCCAGTTTAGGCTTTGTCATGATATTTATCTTATCATGATCACAAATTACACTTAACAATCCTTTTAGTCATCTAGTTAAAACCTGACTCACAACAACTCACCTAAACACCAGCTGGTTGCTCTGTGAAGTGCCATTACACCAGTGGTTACCAACTCTCTTCCTTTAAACCTACCTTCCTGTTGGTTTCATCTCCAAACAAAATCTAACACACCTCTGTTAGTTGATCGAGAACTTCTTAAAGCAATGATTAGATGGCCAGGCGGGCACGATTATGGTTGGAGGTAAAGTCTTCAGGATCCACTGCATTATATATAAATGCTTATAGCAGTGGCTTTGGACACAGGTTTTGGTTTCTGTAGGACGTAGCAATTATGAATCAACTCGATCTTAGACAAGCTTATGTACTCAGTTGGTACAGCACAGTCTCCAATGTGCTCACAAACCAACAACAACAACAAAAAAGCCCTAAATAATGAGCTATTATAAAACATACCAACTTTGCTTAACATTATATGCTGCACAAACACAAGAAAACTGCACTGATGATGATATAAATGCAGTAAAACTGACTATTCCAATACATGTTTTGCCATTAAAGCAGCCAGTATTTACCAAGCACCTAATGAAGATAAAATTAAATCAAGCAATAATAATACAAATATTGTTGATTGATCATTTTCCTTCCTTCAAAAAATACAGTCATTTCCACGATGACCAATTGGTAACGAGTAATCATAGAATACTCTCGTTATCGCTCACATCATGGATATGGAGAGAAAACACAACTGATTTGTTGCCATTTCTTAAAGAAGTAAGCAAAAGTGATGGGACAGAACAAGATGCTAAACAGCAAGGGAGGTGGCATTTCTTTTTTTGAAACTTCTTGGCCCAATGCTCACAAATTCCTTCTCTTGCCATAAAGAGAAACACTGTCACAGACTAGCAGAGCAAATCACACTGGGAGAATACTAAGTTACATTACTACGTTGTGGAGTAATCCGAACAATTATGCAAGCTAAAATAGTATTTTTTCCATTGATATGGGAAAATATTTGTGTTGTTATATTCATATCATGTTGTTTAAAGGGGATAATCTATTTCCATAAGAACCATCCATCCATCCATCCTCTATACCGCTTATCCTTTTCAGGGTCACAGGGAACCTGGATCCTATCACAGGAAGCATCGGGCACAAGGCGGTGTACAACCTGGACGGTGTGCCAATCCATCACAGGGCACAATCACATACACACTCACCCATTCATACACTACGGACACTTTAGACACACCAATCGCCTACCATGCATGTCTTTGGACTGGGGGAGGAAACCGGAGTACCTGGAGGAAACCCCTACAGCACGGGGAGAACATGCAAACTCC
>JAOUWY010000015.1:18325453-18336219 GCA_025728095.1 Prietella phreatophila | reverse complement strand
TGTGTGTTTGTTTATGTATATGTGTATTTATATATAAATAAAAATAAAAATTTTCTTAACGCAACACTATTGAATTGCTGGCAGTCTGTGAGCAAACCTAAGGATCATTACAATATTGTGTGTTGTAAAAGCCATGCATTTTTGTTATATCGCCCAGCCCTGGTTCCAGTAACATATTCTGAACTTTTGAATTACATTTTTATGAACAATTAGACAGCTCTGCATGTGTGTACCTGAAGGTGCTCCCACCCAGGCCAGTCCCAACACACCATCGTCAAAATCTCTGTCAGTGAAGACATACGCTAGGCAATAATCATCGTGGTTCTGCTCAGAGTTCAGTTCCAGAAACTTCTCCACACCAATATTAGCGAAACGGAAAGGGTTGGACCTGTCCCGCTCGTCACTGGTCGTGTTGATCTAAGAAAAATTTCGACATCCATAATGTCGTGCAGAATGATACATGGTTTTGTTCATCAAATTTCTGTTATGAAATCTGACTATAAAAATGGAGTGGACACATTTTTTATCCTGTTTAGCATATATTTAGGCAAAAAAAAAACTACACTGGACTCACCCTTATTCTCTTCACCATGAAACTAATGTTGCGGATACCCAGGAAATCTGTACCTTGGTAGATCGCATCAATCGCCTTAACATGGCTGGAAATCTGAGAAGATAATAGCACAATTTTAGAACTAGGTTAAAAAAAAAAAAATTTACACATATATGCACAAACACACTGATGCGGGAGTTTCTTCGAGTCTTTGGACTGTAACACTCGGTGCTGTTACAAGGCACCGTACACACTAGCGGACCAAAGTGATACAAGCGAGTCCGGATAAATGAGAGGGAATTTCCACTGGCTACTTTCTGGGAAGCATCAAAAGACTTGAACCTGACGCAACCAGACAGCCAACAAAAGTGAGATAAAGAGGGGCGTAAATGTGTGCATCTTGATTGGTTGAAGACCAGGCACGCCATCGTAGGATGGCCAACAATTAGTTGCAGTAATCAAAGAGATGACGAATGCCAGGTTAAGCGGTTGTGTTTCTTATGGTGATTGTCTTTACATTCTACAGCAGAAAGCATGCTTCACTTTTTATGCGTATGCTAGAAACAGCATACAGTACATGTGACACAAATTTCATCATCAGCAGAGTACCTGTGTACAGTACGCGCACAGCCTGATTTTTCTAACCGCGTGTACTCCGTATGTGCAGATTGCACATGCGCATTTCATTCTCTTGCACTATTTAGTTCTTCCACAAGGTAGCGACAGTGACGCACGGCAGTTGATTCTCAAGGTAGTTGAAGAAAAAACAGAATAAATGGAACAGTCGGAAACAAGTGCAGGTTAGAAAGTACCCGCATTTGTGTAATTCTAGCCTTAAAGAGTATAAGGATTTGTATATGGGTGCCAATTCTTCAATTAAATTGTTCTTCATGTTGTTGTGATTCTTCTTCATTGTCGTCCTTCACGCCAGAAGACCTGCTTTACTGCTCTATACGGACTCTTGCAGGCCAGGAGGAGTAGTGCAAGTTGTCGTAATGCGCATGCATTGACCGCCTGTGTACGAGTACATGTCAAATGGGAGTATACTTTGAAAGGCTATGTGTACGACTGTGCATATACGCTAGCATACACAAAAAAAAAAAAAAATAAATTACACCAGAGGCTTTATGTATGCAGGGCCAAAAGACTGATGTGGACTGAAGGCAAGCTCCACAATTTTCTCCAAAACTGGGTCTTGGCCTAATTCCCACCCACTAGCTAACTTTCCTTAACTGGGGAGGGTAGGGAAAAACACTGGCTCCATTCACGATACGCAAAGCCAACCTCTTTAATGCCGCTCGTGCTGCGTCACAGGGCGGTGTTACTCATTCGGAAGAAAACGCCATCTTTTTCATCCGCATACAAGAGCTTACAGACATCTGCACTAAGTGGGGACAGTAATGCTATCCCTTCCACCCTCCCACAGCCAGTTTTGCTCTCCTGACTCCCGGCCACAGATAGCTGCAGATGACATTATTAGGAGTCGAACTCACCATCCCCAGCGACGACAAGCAAATGATTTTCTGTTGTGCCATTCTGGAGCCCCAAAAGGCAAGCTGATCATTGCTTGTTCCCACAAAAAGTCCCTAGCAGATGCTTATCGTAGTAACGACCATAAGCCAGTCTCCATGGTGTTATGTTAAATCCATGTACTTGCTGGTTAGACAAGAAGCTCTGCCTACGCTAGGCTGAGTGGGAGATGGCAGTCCTTTATCCATCCTGAGAGCTCTGTGAGCCAAGAAGCCAGGTGACTGGATGAATGATCCCAGTGGTGTACACAGGGTATCTGCAGGTATCAGCACCTCAAACGTAATACTTTTTAACACCATATTCACGACATTGAAGAAAAAAAAAAAAAAAAAAAAAAGGTAAGAGCTGCACGTCACTTCAATCATGCTACATGATACATCGACTATAATGGATTGTGTTCATGCATATACATCCATTTCTTGGTTTAGGTAAAGTATAGCAGGGTAAACTTCTATAGAGGGATAAGGGAGACCAGAGCAAATGTTTTTGCATTACCATTTGCTCCAAAGTGAAAGAGAAAAAAAAAAGCCAGGATTTCCTTTCCATGAATTTCTAAGAGATGAAAAACAACTACATAGAGATGGATTGTGGCAGTCAGAAGAGAAAAAGATGTCAAATTGACCATCACTCCCTCAGCAGCTGCATTAGAAACCCACTAACAGCAATGCTTACTAGGTTTATTTTGTCATTTAAAGCTAGGGTAAAGTAACAAGTAGTGTTATAAATGTACATATATTTCGGTAAAGAAGAAAAAAAACAAAATTGGCACATGCAAAACATGTACGTGTTAAAAATAGGGTCTTGAATTTGAACAGTTCTTACCTGAGTAATGACGGCCTCTCTTGTTTTGTAATATTTGAAGAAGAGGTGGTCCGTCTGGATAAAGAGCTGGCAGGTATTTTTTTCCACCTGTGCCATCCTCTTTTTCCTTTGTAACACATGGTTATCAGATGTCTCCTTTTCTGATCCCACTTCTGCGTCCTGTAAGAACGAAAATCTGAAACCTTTATACGTTGACGAGTATCATTTGAGATATTCCAATCAAAGTGTTATGAAAAGCAGCCCATATAAAAATGTAAATAAAACTCACAGTAAGAAAAATGACCAATGTTTTAATTGAGGGTGTAAATTTTTTATTGGTCTTTTCTTTGGTTTTTGTTTTAATTCTGTTTTATATTTCTTGCACAGCACTTTGGTTTCAACATATCTTGTTTTAAATGTGCGGCATAAATCAATAAAACTAACAAACTAAACTAAATAAGTGCATAGAAGATTTGTATCAACTAAAAAAAAAAAAAAAACCCTAAACCATTAGTTATTGTAATAAGGAAGGAGTTTGTGCTTACTACACGGTAGATAAGTGTTAATCAGAGCGTTTTTTCATTCATCTCTCTTCACTGACTGTGTTTACACGGACAGCAGTAATCTAATTGACCTTATTCTGAAGAAGACAATGTTGTGATTCAGGTGTTTACATGAGTCGCTTTTAGAATACTCCTTTCATGTACCTGTTTAACATGTTATAGAACATAGATCGATTAATGGCACGTCATTACGTAACCATGCCACACCGTCCGACGTTCTCTCCAGAATTTCACGTATCGACATATAGTTCGTCTTCGTTATGGAACCGTATACAGTTTTGGCTGTTTAATTTAGAATTTTACGAAAGCTTCATGTGTGGTTAATTATTTGTCATGCTATACGTACAAATAGACGACTGCTTAAAGCCACGGGCTGCGTCCCAAACCGTGTACTTACCGTCTATATAGTAGCTAAAATACATGCATTTTTCCTACTATATAGTAGTTAAGTATGCGGTTTCGGATGTAGCCTGCTCTCGTTTGCTGTCAAACAGTTTAGCACTGCCGTGTGTGTACATGTCCTCTCAAACAATGCAGTGAAAACTCCCACATGACGTTAATAGTGTGATTAAGGTGTGTACATGTCTGTAATGCACTTCCACAACGCGACTAAAACAGGAATACTCCATATGTCTTAATTTGATGCATTTCCTTCGAGTATGGATTAAGGTCATCAGAAATCGATGTTTACATGCTAGTTTCTTAATGGGGCTAAAATCGGAATATTGTTGTCCATGTAAACGTACTGACTGAGTGCTTAGTTCATACCAATGAAATTAGGAGAAATTAAGATAACACCCTGACTGACCTTGACAGACTCTTCCACAGCAGAGGCCTGAAATTCCTTCATCCTCTGAAACACTGAGTGGTCTGCACAACCACCCTGAGGCCCGTACTTATGAGGATAATCTAAAAAGCACGTCAAGTGAGAAATATATAATAATAGCCACTCTGGCAAATATTGAAGAGTGTTTTAATGGAACCAGTGAAACAATACTCACCAATGTCATCTTCATGGTAGATGACGGAGTGGAACGGCACATTTTTGTCCCCCAGGTAGCGCTCAACAGGTTCCACATAATAAGTCCCATGGTGAGCATTAATAAAGCCCTCAAACTTCCCATCGACGACAGAGCCGTGAGTTACACTGCCCTGCTCGCCTGAAGGTGAGAACAGATTAACAGACTGCCAGATTAGAAACTCTACAGATGATTAAAGCATCCTGTCAAAAGTCTTCCACTCAACCGATCTACTCTTAAATAGCATAAAATTCAAACAGAATGTTTTTTTGGATGATAGTTTAACCATTCATAAAATGCTGCAGAGTATAATTTATCATTTAAAAAGGACCTAGACCCTATTGCCTCTCACCGTAGAGCTCTCCTGTATAGATATGCGAGGTGTCATAGGGCATTTCTGCTCCTGACACGTCCAGTTTAAAGTCCTCTGAGAACAGTCTCGTGTCTCTCCTCATCCTTAAGTTAAAATGCCTGGAAAGAAAGTCCCAATAGATATATTACAGTTTGTCATCTTTCACCACAAACACCAGCATGGAGTTAACCACGGAGTATACCATGACAGGGGTTATAAATCCAGCATCATGCAAAAGGAAGTTCCCTTGTCAAAGAAGACCTTTTAAGAGACGGTGATTTACTATTTCCCCCTCTCCTGGTTTGTCCTAAGATGAGCGCTAAGATCACGTTCTGGATCAGGACTGGTGACTGGAAAACCTGGTTCATGACTCCTAGGAAAGTGCTTTCAGAAGACGCTCTTAGCGGTTAGGAGATTCTGATTTCCACACGTTCAATGCCAATTAAAAAAAGATTCCTTAAATTAAGAGCTCATTAATTACATTAAATCAGTAAGGGGAATAATAAAATCAGTAGGTCTGGTAAGAAAACACAAATTATTCCCACACTGCAAGGTGATTACAGACTTGCTGAAAATGTGTTTTATTCTAAACCATTCCAGTTTCAGTGTCGTATAGGGCTACTTGCAGGACTCTGTGTGGAAGATTATAAGGAAAACAAACCTTCCATGAGCATGAAACTCCAGGTGAAGGAAGTGGTCCTCATGCGAGATGGCTCTCTTGGCTCTCTGATGTCTATCGTGCACCAAGTCTGTGTCGTAAGACAGTCCCTCATAGTGACGAATGTATTTGTTCAGAGGGTTGCCATAGTAACCTGTGTAAGGCACAGTGTAGGATTGGATGTCAGCATTTGAGCCGAAAGCACAGCAAAGCCATCACACAAACTTTTGTGCGAGAATTGGATGCTCTGAATGGCTCTTTTAGAAAGGAAACTAAACACTAAGCGTATTGAGTTAGTAGCGAGACGGGCCTCTACATGACATATACGCAAGTGCGTAAATTTCAACCATGACAGGCCCATGAGTTGGACAGTTGGAGAGATACCACAATTTCAAAGGGAACGAGTGAAATTAACCGAGGCAACAAACCAAAACTGATTGTTATAGACTATAATGGTTTATAAGTCAGCTATCGAGCTCTACTGCTCATAATTCAATGAATCATTAATCAAAATGGTATCATATCTTATTGTAGCAGATGCAGTGGTATTGTCCAAAATCTAATCATTGCTTTATGAATAGAAATCATATGGTGTGGCATCCTGAAGTTTACACCCCTAGTTGATATGATCGGTCTCTACAAGTAAATCGGCTGTCAAGAAAAATACTGCAGGTTTATAGTACACAAAATATGCTAATGCACGCTGAACAATGTAATATGTTTCTGTGCATATTCAATGCACAAATTAAATTACATGACTTTCCATGAATAAATGAAAAGGTTATCTGTTACATTGATGTAACTCGCATCTAGAGGTGGAGAGGAAAAAAAAGCCTAAAATGGCCATCACAACTGTGAAAATGTATCAGAATTATAAATGTTCCTGGATATCATGAGTCTGTTCCTCATAAAATTCAATGCTATATTCCTTCAAATGGATCATTTATGCCTTCAAATATAATACTAACTAAAATGCTAAATGCTCAAACTAAACATATATACTGCCACCAAATAATTGTTTTCAAAACCTTACATTTATTAACATTAGTGAATAGACTAAGGGGGAAAAAATGAGTATATAAATTCCCAGGAATACATATATCTTATATTATGTAGCTATAGTTCTCTTCTAAAGTCCTCCTCAGCTAATCGTTGACCAAAAGTTCAGGGACAAATTACGATTTTTTCTCCTCACATCGCCCAGAAAAAATGAGTAAAAGTCCACCCACACCGGGTCATTCCATGTCAATTTAAATAGGGTTGTTGCCGCATATCTCAGATTTTGTTCATTCGTTTTTATTTGTTGATTGTGAACTAAAGCCAAAGTGTGTAAAGTATTTTGGCTGAATTCTAACATCACATTTTTTATATCACATCACATAAGATCACATTAGGGAATTTCCCCAATGAGGGATCAGTAAAGTTTCTTAACTTCACTCCCATGTAAAAAATAAATAAAAATACATAGATAGATAGATAGGTAGACAGACAGACAGACAGACAGATAGATAAAACATCTGATCTGGGAAGCCATGTTTAAGATTTAATATCTCCAGAAACAATATTCCCAGACATATAAAATTTGGCAGGCATAAAGAAACATTTGTTTTCTATTCATTTAAATGCTCAGGAGTCACCACGGAAGGCCATGGTGAAAAGGGAAAAGTGCAAAATTTCCAAACCTGATGGATTTTAGTAGCTTATAAGCCCCACTTTATGAGTCACATATGCTAAAACTCACAGTTTGTGCTTAAACTACAATATACCAGAAAACAGAATTCAAGATATTGACAAAATCACATGTTTAAAAATTTGCGCTATTCAACAGTAGAACCATGGAAAATTGTTTGAAATATGTTTAAAGAAATGTCATGTTATGTTCCAAGTTGCAATGTCCTTCCACATTGTCTTCATATTCAAACTTAGCAAGATATCAGCCCATGTTTTGCGTAGAATCAAGTGGGTACCCACTTATATAAAACCAGACAGAATATGCATGACTTTATAAAGTGCTACATCAATTAAATTTTAATTGACTGATAAAGAACTCAGCCACATATGGACAGATAGAAAACAAGTTTATCCTAATGTTTGCCAAATTTCATCTGGCAGGGAATAATACAGGACGTCACAAACGTCTCCAAACATAGTGGAAATTAAAACTTTTTAGCAAAATGTCTTCTAACATTTTTCATACTTGTGTGTGTGTGTGTGTGATATATATTTTCCCCACAGATAGCCTTTAAGAATGACTTTGACAAAAGAACGTATCGAAATCATTCTCATGGCTGGATCGGGTTATGATGGACTCTACTACCCTACTATACAGTAAGCGAAAAGCAGTACGCCAAAGGAGTAGTATGTCCGAATTCTCAGTATTCATAAAACAGTAGGTGAGAAATACCCGGATGACCTACTGCTTCCGCCGAGATTCTGCAGTACGGAACTACTGTACACTGCGCTATCCCATAAGGCAACGGAACTGGCACAGAAGAGCTGTCAGAATCAAAGATGGCGGAAGGAGGCATGTAGAGTCTTTTTTTTTAAGTGCAAGTTCTATAGCTATTAAACAATGTTCCTTGCGGTTAAACTGTACTTGCTGAACAACACCTGACTAAACTGCAAGGTTTTCCTCACCATAGAAAGGCACAGCATCGAAATGTTTTTGTAGAGAACCTTAAGCTGAATGCCGAACGTAAAAAGGCATATCTCATCTCATCCTCAACCGCTTATTCCTTCTTCAGGGTCGCGGGAAAGGCATATATTTTCATTAAATCTTAAACATGTTATTTGGTGAAATGAATAGACTTGACTACAAGTACAATAAGTGTTCCCAGCTTTATTTCACAAATACGGAAAGGATAAGGGTCAAAAACAACATGAAAGATTAAAGACTATAATACTGCTAGAATTGCTAACTTGTTAATTGTAAGAATTGTTAACTTGTTGAAAGTTAGTTGTTAATTGTAAGAATTGTTAACTTGTTGAAAGTTAGTTGTTAATTGTAAGAATTGTTAACTTGTTGAAAGTTAGTTGTTAATTCTAAGAATTGTTAACTTGTTGAAAGGTTTAAACAAGAAAAAACAGTCACAGTGCGGGTGCTCTAGTCTAGTCAGGCTAGTTAGGTTTTTGCGGTCATGACAACGTCGTAGGTCACATGACAAGCCAACATGGCGGATGTAGTATGTCCAGATTGTATTCATATTACACACATATACCGCTCAGTACATACTGTATCAATAGCTGGGCAGTAAATACTGAAACTAATGCATTGGGTGCTGTCACAGTACATGATTTCGCACGCACTCCTCGTTATAACTTTTACTTCCTCTAGTTTGTCAAGTTTGATCGACTTCTCGGCTTCTGTAAATAAACATTTTGCTAAATAGTGTTAATTTCCCATATCTATGGATACTTATAGTATTCCTGAAGATATTAAATCCTAAACATGGCTTCCAGATACAACTTTTTGGACTAGAAAATAGTCAAGGGAAGCGAAAATAACGTGATGTTAGAATTTAGCCTAAATACTTTACTCACAACAAAAAGAATGAACCAAATCTGAGGCATGCAGCAACAATCCGAGGTGAATTGACCTGGAATGACCCAGGTGTGTGTTTGTTAACACTTACTGAATCACCTGTGCAAGACGATACACTAAATCTACTGCACTATTAATAAACCAGGGTAATCACTTCGAACAAGCAGCTTACAGATCAGGTGTGTGTTAACAGGTCTCTGCTGCGGACATGTGTACGGATTAACATTTCAATTCAATTATTAGCATGGGATTGTCAGACATTCTATTATGCAAGACTATTGACCATACAGTTTTTTCAACCCTTTTTTTTCTCTCCCCACATACAGGTTGTTGAAAATGGAGACTGAACTACGCTACATAAAGCTACAGGATGTTCGCTACATCTGAGCGAGTGTATGAGGGCCAGAGACAAGGGGACGAGTTTCAAACAACAACGGCTCTCAATTGCCGCTCGCGCAGCGCGAAACATGAACTTCATGAGGCAACACCACAAACATCTATCAACTTCTAAAAGAACATCAGAGACATCTTTGATGAGTGCATGCTTAAATGGTCTACAGATGAACCAACACACCAGTCTGTTTCTTGACGTAAAAAAAACCAGCCGAATCGCATGAGTGTGAAAATATCAGCTCGTGAAGGCCATGTGAGATAACAGACGTTACGGGACACCAGATTCCCTCGCGCACACATTTTAATCATGTTAATAAATCCTAAACATGCTTCCGGAAAGAAAATGCTACACACATGCTGTGTGTGTGATTCACACACATCTTATTTCAATGAAATATAAACTGTATATTGTGATTATATTCAGTGTTGGGTAGTAACAGAGTACATGTAATCTGGATTACATAATATGATTACATAGTCAGAATAAGATTCCTTTGAAAACAGGAGTAATCGGTTAACAGTCCCTTTTCATGGATTAGCTACATTTTTGGCCAGGCAACAGGAATGAATCAGTCAAGTCTTAATTCAACGAATGTATCAACTGCTTTAGAGCAGCTTTGTGTTTATTTACACTGATATTTACACCGTGTTAAATTATTTAACAAATGCCCTTCTTCCAACGTATTTTAGTTTAAGAAATAAACACTAGCTATATTTCCATCTAAGTTGCAAATTTAACTCGTGCGGAAAAACTGGAATATCGCACAATAAATTTAAAGCACCGTTTCCGTCCCGTGTGTTCGAGAACAAAATCGTTCCCACATCTGGGGAAACTGGCGCATCTCACTCGCCACCATTTTTACTTTTCTGAGCCAATTATCCAATCACGTGATTTTTGTTGAGGCAAAGTCACATCACCTTTTTTTTTTTTTTTTTTTAAATATACGCATCTGGTGAGATCCATAAATTCACATACAGATACGTGGAGGGAAACATAGCTACTGACATGATGTAAACATTTATTCAGGCATACTTTGAGATATAATATAATACTAGAGGTCGGCCGATTGATCGGTTTTGCCAGTGAATCGGCACCGATAACCAGTCACTGGAACTATCGGTTATAGGCAAAAATCCACAATGATATTTTCCCTGGTTACGGTGTCCGTTGCGGAGCGGCTGAGAAGTGTCCGCTTTTGTTATATTATACAGTCCGAGAGCGACCTCTAGAGGCGAAATAAAAATGATCACTGACTAAATTTGTTGTGTTATTCCAAGTGATCTTTAACTCATTTTGAAGGTTTCTATTTTTATTTGTAATTTGGAGAGTTGCTTTTAGGTTCAGTTTGGAGATTA
>JAOUWY010000015.1:18210977-18221142 GCA_025728095.1 Prietella phreatophila | reverse complement strand
TTGATTGGTGTGTCTAAATTGTCCATAGGGTGTGTGAGTTTGTGTGTGATTGTGCCCTACACACACAAGTGTTTATATGACTTTTAGATGTTGCATGCTAGCTCTGCGTGCTGTGATCCAGTCTTATTCATTTGCTTGCTTTTGTTTTGCCTATATAGATGTAGAAAACTATGAATGCATGACATTTTGTGTTCCAGTTTGCTTGTGGGTGTGTACTATAGGGTTTGAAGGCGAGTGCTTATGTCATTGCGGTGTATTGGTAAATGAACAGAGTAAGTAACGGCCGTCCTAATTTTTTAATTTTATGTGTGACCTTAGTGCTTCAGCCTCCAACCATAACCCACCAGTCTCCTAAAGATTACATTGTCGATCCACGGGAGAATATTGTCATCCACTGTGAGGCTAAAGGAAAACCTCATCCAAGGTGAGAGGATTATGTTGTGGGTAGTTATACATAATCGACTTTAATTTCTTATTAACTCTATTTAAATTGTAAACACTGGAATCAGTAAAGTTTTTTTATCTTGGCCATTAAATAACGTCTTAGAGCTATCATTAAAGAATATACAAAATGGTACGTGTGGCATGAAGATAAGCAAGTGGCAGTTAACTAAAGGGTAGAGCTTCATTATTTTATGAATAGAGTTGGGTAAAACAGGTTACTGTATTTTAATGACCTTGGAGCTTTTGACCCGAAGATTTTTTTCTTTAGCCCCGTATAATTCTCCACTTGCAGCGGTTTGTCACTATGTAACTGAACATCAGTGAAAGAAGACAGAATTTAATTTTATATCTTCAGTGAACGGAGGTGAGACCAAGCAGACAAGGTTTACAGTAAAATACTTGTATCTTATTGGCTGACAGTCTCTCAATTCTACAAAACGCTAGCTCACAGTCAGTGTGAGGAAAATGTATATATGGCGATTTGAATTATTTTTTTTTAACCAGTAAAAAGGTTGAAACTGAAACAGTAACATCCCATGATGCTGAGCAGGAAAACAAGGTTTGTAAATGTCTATATGAGTTCCAGTTTACGTGAACGTGATATTAGCAGAGCATAAGGAAACATAATATACTCTGCAATTCACTGTAGCAGCTAAACCCATACAATGATAGCTTAGCTGTGCTTCCCCTTGGCTAGCAACTCCAAACTAGCCTAGTTAGAATAGTTTGATATTTTATTGTTCTGGTAGTCCTATAAACAGTAACAACACCCTAGGCAAGTTTTATGATAAATCCAGCTTTTTTTGTAGTGTATTTTTGTAGGTTAGTCAGGGTTTGAAAGTAACTTGAAAGTAAAGTATTTAGTAATCTGATTACTTTTTACATGCAGTAATCGGTAATATAATCAAATTTCAATTTCAAAGTAGTAATTAGTAATCTGTAGTGGATTACTTTTATGAGTAACTTACCCAACAGTGGTTATGAATAGTCCTTGGTTTGCTGTCTTTAAATTTCACAAATAGCCCAGATTCATTACTTCTGAGGATCAACTTTGAGCCAGAAATTTGTCAGCCAGCGTGTATTAGCAATATTTTATCCTTTTGCTTTGTCTTAATGAGACAAACGGTTGATTAGTCTGGTTGTGCTAAACATTACTGTTGCAATAAAATACTCTGATGATTATATGTACACTAGTTGCTAAAAGTATTGGGACACACAACCATTTGAGCATCCCATTCCAAGTTTATTTCCCTGATTTATAAAAACATGCACTCTTCTTGGAAGACTTTTTACTAGATTTTAGAGTGTGGCTGTGGGGATTTGAGCTCATTCAGTCACAAGAGCATTAATGAGGTCAGACACTGATGTCGGGTGAGGAGGTCTGGGGTGCAGTCGGCATTCCAGTTCATCCCAAAGGTGTTCAGTAGGGTTGAGGACAGGACTCTGTGCAGGACACTCTAGTTCTTCCACTCTACCCCTCGCATGGGTTTGGGCCTATTAGTTCCAGTGAAGAGAAATTATAATGCAACAATATACAAAGACATCCCAAACAACTATGTGCTTCCAACTTTGTGGCAACAGTTTAGTGAGGACCCACATATGACTGTGATGGTCAGGTGTCCACATAATTTTGCCCATATAGTTTACATTGGATACATACATGTTATCTACTTAGTTAAGAACCAATGTTTTTTTGTAGTGTGTTATGATGATGACTCATAACTGTGTGGTTATATTAAACAGACCAGACACATAAAGGCTGTGCATAAAACAATGCACTGTTACTTTGCTATGAGTGAAATGTTCACTGTATTTACACAGCTTCTCTTGGACCAAGAATGGCATCCATTTTGATGTTGACAAGAACCCTAAAGTGACTTTGAAGCCTCATTCAGGGACTCTGGTGATTGACATCAGTGGAGTGGAGAGGGCAGAGGATTATGAGGGTGTCTACCAGTGCACTGCACGCAACGAGCATGGGACAGCTCTCTCAAACAACATCGTCATTCGCCAATCGAGTACGTTTGAATTATTTCTTCATAATCTCGCTGCACTTTTGGCTTGTTCTTTGAACTCATTTGCTGCTTTTGAATGTATAATTTTATGCAAATGAAACTTTCTTTTTGTTACCCATGTCAAAAATCATCAAAGCACTTATTATGGAAGGTATATAAATTTAAACACAGAGCATGCAAAGTTTCCTCAATATTCCCATCATATTCTCCTCATGTTGAAATTTGATCTTCAAGCCAGCTTCTTCCTATTCGCTCTTTCCTTTGTCACTCCAGAAATAACTCAGTGTCTATTTTGCATGGTGGACCACTGTGCAAAAAAAAGTCTAAAAGATCTTTAATTGCACAAGTCATGTGTTGTGCCGTGTAGGATCGCCACTGTGGTCAAAGGAGAGAATCAAACCGATCGTCATCCTGGAAGGCAGGTCTCTAGTGCTGCAGTGCAGACCTCCTGCAGGACTCCCTCCTCCTATCGTCTTCTGGATGGACAATAGTAAGCCTTTTTCTTCAGCCTCCACTGCATCTCAAAACACCAATCCTCCCTTATACACACAGATCTGAGGATCACATACTCCGCGTTCAATCCCAGCATTGCTTCTCAGAAACAGGCTGCAGCCATTAAGGCGGATGTAATTAACATATTTTTTCTGTGATGAGCTGGTTTTACAAAGAAGAATGGAATATATTGTGTAAAATAAAATTAAAAACCTTGGCTTTCTGAGTGGTGCAGATTGAAAAGCTTTCGCTGTATCATCGGGAGATCGTGACTTCGAATCCAGATTACGCCACAGATATCTGTGGTCGGGAGTCCAGGATAGCAAATTCGGCCGTGCTGTCTAGGTGGGAGGGATAGCGTTACTCTCTCCCCTTTCAATTAGAGAGACACTAGACAGTCATGGGCGCTGAGAGTTCATGTATGAGGAAGAGGGCAGATCCCTTTGTGTGTATTCAGTTGCCCAGTGATGATATGGTGGCGTCACATACTAGTTTTCACCTTCCCTGTTTGGTACTATAGCTGTCATGTGATAGAGAAGATCTAGTTAGCTGGTGAGAATTGACCAAATTGGAAGAAAATTTGATTTCGAAAAAAAATAAATAAATAATAGCAATCTTACAAAAAATTGTATAAGGTCAATGCCTTAGGCACATTAGTCATTTAACCAGATCACATATTGATCATAGAATGTACTTTAATCTGATTTGTTTTAAATATCCAGTTTCCATTGTAACAATGGAGAAAAAAAAAGATTTCTAGATTATTCTTGTTGAAGATAAGGGGTTAAAATTATGAAACGACATAGAAATATGAGGGTCAGGCTCGTGTGATGTTGTATAACAATAGCGCAGCAGTGTGTCTATTTTCTGGCGTTCCCCTGAACAGGAGAGAGCTGCACTTACTATAACCTACTTCACTCTATAGGTCCTATTAGGAATTTCAGATTTTTATGCAGTTGCCATGTTTTATTGCTACACACACTTTAGTAGTAGGGTTGAAGCAGTGGGCTGTTCATCTTTATCTTTTCTCCTTCCTGACTCCATAGTGCTCTCTGTACCTGCTCAAGTGTGTAGCTGTCATCCTGGCCTTATTTGCAGTCTTTAATAGCCTCACCTGTCTGTCTCCTCTTGTAACGCTCTCTCTCTCTCTCTCTCTCTCTCTCTCTCTCTCTCTCTTTTGGCATCCCCAGATTTCCAGAGGCTTCCACAGTGCAACCGTGTCTCTCAGGGCCTGAACGGTGACCTCTATTTCTCCAACGTGATTCTGGAAGATTCCAGAAGTGACTACATTTGTTACGCACGCTTCCCCCACACACAGACCATTCAGCAAAAGCAGCCCATCAGCGTCCGTGTCCTCAACAGTGAGTCCCTTATGAGTGCTGCGTACATCTGTAGGAGAAAAACTGGGGGTAGTTTCCTGCAGTAGTTTATGATTACGATAACCACATTTGCGATGCCACCCTCTCTGAATGGGTGGCCTTGTCTGGAGTCACATAGTTTTTTGTTTGAGAAGGTTCCAGTAAAGCCTCCAAACCACCATTCATCACGGTAACGTACTGTCTCGTCTTTCTGAGGGACAAAGAGTACACGTGGGGCATGTTTTTGTTTAAGCATTTAATTAATCATGTTTTTCCTTGTGTTTTTGTTGTTGTTGTTGTTGTTGTTGTTTTTTCATCAACAGCTTTCATTTTATGGCCACATACCTTTTTTTTGTTATTCAAACACTTTTAAAATTTTTATTTTGTAAATTATTTAGTTTATTTTTTTAAATTTTTTAAAATTATGATTTACATGCATTTGAATTTCTGTTGTGTTACAGTGGATGCTATCAATGAGACAATGGCAGCTTATTTGAATGAGACTGATTTGTTTGGTGGTGAGTGATGCCGCCCCTAGTGATTGCCCCTCTGTACTTTAACCAACCCCTGGAGATTAACCCCTCTCTTCGTTTCACCAACCACAAATCACTCACTAACACAAAAGTTCAATCAGCCTTTCCTCACCTCTCCAAAGGAAACATAGGTCCTTACATACTCAAATGTTCTTGTTCTTTCCTTGTTTATTAATATGCCTATTTCCATATTTCCTGTATGATCTATTACTTGATCCAATCAAAATAACAACTTTGCATGGTGACATTTCCTCTTGCTTTCCAGGCTTCTTTAGCTAATACCAACAACACACTTTTTAAATTCTTATTTTAAAATGATTGTTGTTATTTCAAATGCTTACTGCATATAATAGTGGAAAAATGAGAAATTAGCTTGATAAATTTCCTGTCATCATGAACGCCTTAGAAGTACTTCTAGATTTTTAACCACGTTCATGTTGACGCGTTAGTATCTAGTTCAGGATAACAAGTTATAATCTGCTGTCATCACATGCTTGTAGATTTTCAGATGGATATTGTAGACAAACCATCCAATAACTTCCAGTACTGTCCACTGATCCCTCTATCCATCTCATTCAAGTGATCCTGAGACTCACCCACAGCTTGCTCATTTCTCATTGATGCTGTTGCCTCGTATTCACTCCGGGCCTCATTCACTGAAGGTTTTAGAATAAGGTTCTAGCAGCTACTTGATTCTCGTGTCACTGGTTAATGTTTGATTTTATATACCCAGTGGTTACAGGCCTGACTGAAGGTAAAGCAAGTTCATTTTTTTAGTTTTGAAAGCTGTATAGTGGTTATAACAGTGATCAGAATTGAAATGCAGCAATGCAGTATTTTATTAGTGAGTAAAAACACAGTCGAAATGTGGTGCACAGCTCAGCACTGTCGTTAAAATATTTTAATGTTAAAAAAATTATTTATCACAAGTGAAGGTGTTTGCCTGCTCAATCAGACTTCTTACTGTGAGTACTCTCACTTCAGATGATGCAGTAGAGGAGACACAACCTTCATTTTTGGTTCCGAGTGGTTCTACTAGCCCAAAGATGGTCCTTAGAGGACAAGTTCTGGAGCTCGAGTGCATTGCTGCAGGACTGTAAGCCAACTCTTATGTTGACTTTTTTGTTTTGTATCATGATCTGTTTTTACTTCAATTGTGAGTCAAGTCATATCAATGTCCTGGTATAAGCTCTCTCTTTCTCTCTTGCTTTCTTCTCCAGCCCTACTCCAGAGATCTCTTGGAGCAAGGTGAGCGGTGAGCTCCCCACTACAAGAACCGAGTTCTTAAACTTTCAGAAAACACTCAAGATCGTGGAGGTCACTGAGGCAGATGCTGGGGATTACCGCTGCACTGCAAAGAACCGCCTGGGCTCTGTCCACCACACTATCCAAGTAACTGTGAAAAGTGAGATGGATAGCAGGCTCAATCACTTCTCTAGACATTTGCTCTCCTCTACATTTCCTCTTATTGATTTTTTTAAAATGCATTGCAGGACTTATTATCTGGGGAACCAATGTTCTGTCAGTAAACAACATCGAATATTGAGAAACTTCATTCGATTGTCTCGTGAAAAATGCAGTACAGGAGAAAAGGTTCCGAGCACTGACAGCATTAAGTGCTTGAATGTACTGTATCGTATACTTTAAACAATTGCTGTCAGATGGAAAACATTTGCATAATGTAGGCCTCTAGATTCTGAGCACTATGAATCTGTTGTGTTGTTTGTGCATGCTTGTAAATCTCATGTTAGGTCTCTCATGTAGGAATGACTACAAGTCCGTAAGAATAGTGGGAATACATGTGAAAATGTTCTTAATCCAGTTTCTGTGTTCTTCTTGTTTGTTGTTATCTAGCTGCTCCATACTGGATCAGTTCACCACGCAATCTGGTCTTGGCTCCAAAGGAGAACGGAGAGTTAACCTGCCGAGCAAGAGGAAACCCCAAACCCACTATCGTCTGGTTCATGAACGGAGTACCCATTGAGAGTCAGATTCTTTTCTTATTACACATGCTTACTGTGATATTCATTATGGGACATATTCAGAGTCAAAAGTTACCTTAGTATCTATCTGGGGAAAGTCCTTCAGAGACAGAGACAGATTACACAGCTGCTTAAATCCATTTTCAGAGTGTGCTGTTCAGATTATGCAAATGACCTGTGTATAGTTAATACCTTGGGGGGTGTCAGATTTTCATTAATAAAATGATTAAAATAATCACAATATAATAATATAAAGATAAGATGCTGGTGGGTTGAAGGACAAGCTTACCAAAGACACATCATCTATTCTTATAACTCACTTTAAGTAAGTCTGGTTCATTATTTGATCCATAGAATAAATCTGTCCTCAAGATAAGCAATGTCTCTGATTAAGATTCTCAAAATTTGCCAAAATCTCAAACCTTTTGGGTGAATGTTCTGTGGACTGATGAATCGAAAGTGGAACTGTTTGGAAGACAGGGGTCTCATTACATCTGACTTAAACACCAAATTCCACAAAAAGAACATCGTACAGTGAAGCATGGTGGTGGAAGTGTGATGGTGTGGGGATGCTTTGCTTCTTCAGGGTCTGGGTAACTTGCAATAATTGAGGGAAACATGAATTCTGCTCTCTACCAGAAAATCCTAAAGGACAATGTCCGGGCTTCAGTCCATAAGTTGAAACTCAAGTAAAACTGCATTATGCAGCAAGACAATGACCCAAAGCATAGGAGTAAGTCTTAGTCCTAGAAGTAAGTGAAAGTCTGATCTCCAGTTATTGGAAGAATTTGGTTGCAGTTATTGCTGCTAAAGGTGGCACAACAGATTTAAATTTTATGGGGCAACTAGTTTTTCACATTGGTGATAGATGTTGGATTACTTTTTTTACTTCAGTAAAATAAATAAATAAAAAACTGTATTGTGTGTTTACACAAAGGTTGCCTTTGTTTTATGTTGTAATTCGTTTGAAGATCTAAAACTATTTAGGAAGAGATATATACAAAAACAAGAACTCATACTTTTTCACAGCACTGTATTTATTCATGTCTGAGGTCTGATTAATGATATGTATTAAATCTTCACTAGGCAAACATAACTCGGCACTGAATGTGGCCCTATGTGTGAGACCTTTAACTGTCAAAAGCTAATAGGAAGTAATTAGAAGGGGCAGGAAACTATAACTCTAACCCTTATACAGTAGCTCTTCAGATGTTTGCACTTTAAGAGTGATTTCTGTTCACGAAATCAATTTCTGTCTAAACAATTTTTATGCTTTGTATATGTGTTTAAATTTTTCTTAGATTCTCCTGCAGACCCAAGCCGGAAGCTAGGGGATGATTCTATTATTTTCACTGAGATTCAGACTGGCTCTAGCGCTGTGTACCAGTGTAATGTCTCTAATGAATATGGATATTTGCTTGCCAATGCCTTCGTCAACGTACTGGGTAATACATCTGTTTAAATAATTGTGTTTCATTCAATGAATAATTCTAATGAACGAGATTATTTAAAATATTATGTACTTGTGATGTTGCTCCTGCCGTATCGCTTCAGTATTATCATTACCACTTCTGCACTGTGAAATCTAATCACTTGACTTTACTTCAAAAAAGCATTCAAGTTAAAAACATTTCTAAGTAAATTCCAAGTTGACTTGGATTTGCATGTTGTGAACAGTAACATTGCCCAAGTGCATTACACGTTCTCTTGGGTTTAAATAATTTACTTAACTATATCATTTAGATGTACTGTAGGTTCAGTATAGACAATTCAGAATCACTATGCCAAGTAACTTAAATCATTTCGTGTAAAGTGAACCTCCAGTGTATTCCAAACAATACATTTCTTTAAGTTGGTTTAACTAAAGAAACATTAACTGTACATTTACGTACAGCAAATGAGATTTACTTAATAAAAACATGCAAAAAAACGATTGCCTTAAAGTCTAAATAATCTTTACTGATGTAGCTTCTGTGTTATGGCTTTAAACATTCATACATGTATCACTGGAAAACAGGTTTCGTAGTCCAAAAAGAAACATTTATACTTGCCATAGCCTAACTCAAGAATCAAGAACGTGAAATAGTTTTTAAGAACAAATTTATTTTCCCATTACTATTTGTTTTGCATTATTTCAAATGCCATCCAACTGGGAAGGTTTAAATTAAATCAACCAACACTATGTTTTCAATTTAATGTTTCTTGTCCAAGCCTTATTATTTAGCCAGTTTAAAAAAAAAAAATAATGAGATAACAGGAAGTGCATAATTACATGGAAACAACGTGCACAAAATATATATTGGCAGAACAATAAGTTCCTATATTTGTCATGTATTGAGGGTAAGGACAAATACAAGTGCCGATAAGAGCTTTAATGAAGATTATAATATCCAGAGGACAAGGCTAAAGACAGAAACAAAGACAGGCAGTGGTCAGGCAATCAAGCAAACAGGCTAGAGCAATTAAGGTCAAAGGCAAAGCAGAATCAAAACCAGAATAGACAAAACAATGGAACGGCTTAGTAATAAACAGAGACCATGGCAACTGAATGTATTACTTCACAAGGACCTTGTGAATGAGCAGTCTCTTAAGTATTGGTGATTGTCAGTGTGACTGGGAACAGGTGTGTGTGATTAGTCTTCACCAGAAGGTGTGGGCGTGTTCCAATGGGAGTTGTAATCGTCGGCCATGTTTGTAGTTTGTGGTGCATTCTGGGAAAATGAGTCACTAGTTTAGTCCCAAGAAAAGCATAACGTTATGAATAAGGTGTTTTTCATGGGTTTAGTATACTCCAAGTGCAAAGAAAATGATATGATATGAGACAAAGTGCTTGTCGTAGGCTCTGAAGAGTCTATTACAGTACCTCCCTTGACAGTGATCACCGTGAGACTGGTTCAAGGTGGAGCAGGGTTGGAGAGAACTGAAGCGTGTCTACAGTAATTACAGTCAGCACCCCAGATATCTGTGCCCAGTCCTCATCACTGCATAGTATAGACTAAAATAACGACATCCTGAAGAACAACAGGATTATAAGGTGGTGATGGAAGGGTTTCCCAGCAGTATACTACACTGTGGTACACCATTAAATAATGGTCTGCTGCCACAAAAGGACCATTATCGGTAAATAGTTTTTATGTTCTGTGTGATGAAGTGTAAGATGAAAGTGTAAGTATCAGAGCAGAGCTTCCCCCTCCCTTCCTGCTGAGTGGGTTTTATCTAATGCTTTTCTTCTTTAGTAAAGTAACAGAATCAAAATTCTCTTAAGAAATTCACACACACACACACACACACACACACACGAACACACACACACACACACACACACAGCAATATAATGAGTT
>JAOUWY010000015.1:18162656-18173411 GCA_025728095.1 Prietella phreatophila | reverse complement strand
AGCCGACTGACAGGAAGAGTGAAGGTGAGCCGACTGACAGGAAGAGTGAAGTTTAGCCGACTGACAGGAAGAGTGAGGTGAGTCGACTGACAGGAAGAGTGAGGTGAGCCGACTGACAGGAAGAGTGAAGTTTAGCCGACTGACAGGAAGAGTGAAGTTTAGCTGACTGACAGGAAGAGTGAGGTGAGCCGACTGACAGGAAGAGTGAAGGTGAGCCGACTGACAGGAAGAGTAAAGGTGAGCTGACTGACAGGAAGAGTGAAGGTGAGCTGACTGACAGGAAGAGTGAAGGTGAGCTGACTGACAGGAAGAGTTAGGCGAGCTGACTGACAGGACAATGGCGAAAGATTTGGCTTAATATAAGCGAGTTTGTCATTGTACTGTTTTGTTTTTTTGAGTTTTTCATTAAGAATAATAATGAGCCTACCATTCAAGCAATTGCCCCCGAATTGCCACTAATTTGGAAGTGAAAGTGAAGTGCGCATGGCCACACAAGCATTCCTAAGTGATTTAAAAGCGAGGGGGGAAAAGAAGGAAAGGCGCCAAAGCCCTCTTTCACAGCAACTTTCTTTTGGTAAGCTCTGCAAGCAGGGTTACCATGTTCTTTTAAGTTTTCCTCAGCAATTTAATAAAATCCAAAATATGACCACACTTTGGATTTGGTCCTCTTGGAAGGTTGGAAATTCTCCCGACCGCCGTCAATGCCTTCCGCCGTGTCCTCTAACTGAACCGGGAACACCGACTATCACAGCAAGCCTAGTGACAACCATCCATCACAGTACCATGATAATACCGATAACCTTGATAGTTTTATTCATGCTAATCATGATATGAAATTTTCATACTGTTACATCTCTAGCTGCAGCCCTAGTAATAATATACTCATTATAATAATATGGGTAAAGCTTTTCCAAGTCTACCAAGAAATCCTAGGCATCATATTTCTCTTAGAAAGACCTCATTATACATTTAGGGCATACTGCTCTCCGCTTACTGGTCTTGCATGGCTAAAATTATAGATCAATAGTTTTCTCTAACCAGTGGCTCCGGTGCTGAATGGAAGCACATTTAAGCCTAGAAATCCCATTACTGGTGAAAACGGGAGGAACGCAGCGCTAGCCAAGCACTCAGGGATCTATCCCATCTGCGTAAACTCAGCCTTATTCAATTCATCCTCATTTTCTGGTGTTGTTTTCACAATTGGTGCGTGTATTCACCTCTATAATTCCCTCAAAGCCTTATATATCCACGGCTGTGCTGTAAGTGGGTAATTTCTGAGCTGCATTTTCTCAGGAATTGTTATTTGATTTTCAATGGGCATGCTCCTCTTCCCCTAACAGGAATGCTTCATCACTCTGTCTCTCCCGTGTCCGACTCCTGTTTATTCGCGTCATTTTTAATAACGGTCTTGATGCCCGAGTCCTGACAGCTATTCATGTATGTATGTATTTTTTTAATTTTTTGGAGTTGCTGCACCTTCTGGAAACTTAGTCTGATGGATATATGACATTACTAGAAACAATCACAAGTTTTCAGAATGACCAGATTTTTTTTGTGTGCTGAGGTTCGGACAAAGTGACCCAAACGCAAGAGTGGACAAATAATAAATGTATTATATAGTCCACTGGGCAAGTCAAGGTTTCCGTGTGCTGCCCGTCCCATGTTGTAACTGACAAACCGTGTCTGTTGGCGTATCTGGTCGGCGTCTGTCGGTGCAGTGTGAACTAGGCTTACGATGTCGTGAACTGTCCTCGCATTGCACCTAAAATAGATTATTCAGGTCTGGCTAGCATCTTCATTTTCTGTTTATATGTTTAACCATAATGTTATAGAGTTTAGAAAGCAAGAGAGTCACAAGCTTCATTATGCTTCATTTTGATTTCATTTTCACATACCTGTGTGTTCCTCATTCTGAAAAAAACAAAAAAAAAAAACGTCTGTCATCTGTGCAGTCTAATTAATCTGCATAGTAGAAATCGCTATGCTGTCAGATTGCAAATTGACCGGTGTGCTGTGTAGCAGGTGGCAGGATCAGGATGTGTATGTTATAATTATCATCAATTGAAGACTGTCAAGCACATCAAGTTTAATCATACTTACCAAATGAAAATTTTTGTTTTGCAAAGTCAGTAAAACTTGAAAAATACGAATACAAAACAAATCTTCCGGGCACAAAATGTGCTTGTCCGGTATGCCTCGGCTACTGATTTTTCCACCCCGTTAATGTGTTTGCGCGCGTGTGTGTCTTTGGAGTTTCAGTTAGGTCCTCAGCTGGCTGTTTCTGTTTTCATTTCTTCAGTCCTGACAGAATTTGCTTTTGAGCGCTGTATTGGTGTGGGAACATTAGCATTCGTGGTGAGCATGCACAAGGAACAGGTCGCTTTGCTGTTCCACGGCAATCTGCTCCACACTTTCTCTGCACACTAATGAATACTGAATCAGGGAGGATAAAGGATGCTAAGAAACCTGTATATTACGTCTTACACAAACACACACACACACACACACACACACACACACACACACACACACACACACACACACATGCTCAATTAACTCATTCATCAGGTCAAAAAATAGGTTCTGTGTTGCTGAACCTATAGAACAAGTTAGACCACGGCATTATATTTCTAGTTATACAGGCCGTGTTGTATTTGGTCTGGTGCCTGTCCCTCGTTTGCAGAGAGTTTGATGAAGGTAATCAGCTGAAATGTGCATGGAAATGCCTTTTGAATTTTGCTCATTCATTTCCTCTTCATTTACCACGCTGATTTGCTCAGCTATGGTAAATGTGCAAAGAAGGATTTATAAAATCATACCATACAAAAGCACTGCATTGGTCTTTTCTTTTTCTTTTTTTTGACTTCAACTGTTCTCATGAACTGAATTTAACGAAAATAGTTCCTGGAGCAGGGAATCTTTCTGAAAGCTGTCCTATATTTCTTAAAAAAGGATAGCACTCTGGGGGCTAAAATGATAACAGTGACTATCTGAAATGAACAGAGAATCACATTTCAATTAATTGTTGCTTTTTTTTAGTGTTTAGGGCAGAATGTGACTGCGAAGTGTGTGTGCGTGTGTGCATCATGTGCTATGTTAAATAATGCCTGTTGCAACTACTGTATGAACGATTAATGATGATAGCGTGACCTCACCAAAGCGTACCCAGTTCTGACTTTAGCAAATGCTAGAGCAAATCTGTCACTTTATTAATGTTAACTGTTGGCTGATTTTTAGTCAAAAAAACAATTGTGATGACTTCATTGTCTTTTCTGTTTCTTTTCTGCCATTCCTAATTGTGTAACAATGTATAATTACAGAAAATGTACTTGTCAGTCCGTCCAGGATTTCACAGAGGCCAAAAACGCTTGATTTTTGAGCGTGAGAAAAAGACTAATTACTCTAGTTAGCAATGTTTTCCCGAATTAAAATTCTAATTTAGGCAAAAAATTTCATTGTAAGTTCAATAAAAACCTCTTCATATCCGATTTTAATTTAGCATGCTGCGCTTAGCAAAATGATATCATGTTACAATGTGAATCCAAACGCAGGATCAGTTTTTGTCATTATTTTTTAACCAAATATAAGATTTATAAACCTATTGCTAGACATTTATCTATTTCAGGCTTGAAACAGTCTAAACATGTTTCTCGTTTTATGCATTTATTTTGAGATAGAAGCAAAATTATCCACCAACAATTTTTTTTTTTAATCTTGAAATTAGTAAAAATCTAGAAATGTGTTTTATAATGTTGTATTTCGTTTAGGGAATACTGAATAAATCTGACCACATTTAAGAAATTTTGCAGTGTGTTTAGCACAAAATGTAAAAAAACCCAAAACAAAACCCAAAAACCACAATGCATACAGACAAGTAAACTATTTTTAGAAGACCTGTCAGTATTACGACATCAATATCCAGAAACCAACTGTACCAAATTCCTGCACTTCCGAGCAGTTCATCCATAATGGATTGACTACTGATTGTGCATTGGAGAAGGTCAGAAAACAGAACTGCTTTCTGCTTGCAGTAGGAGGAGACTAGGAGAAGAGGACTATTTCACATGCTGGAATATTTATGTAGGGTCTGTAATGGCTGTATAAGAGGATGAGGGCAGTGGGTGTGAGGCAGACAGTAAGCACAGAAAGCCTTATCTCTCACACACAGCTTCAACAGAGCGCAGGAGGGATCAGGCTGGGAGAGTGCATGGTACACTAAACCGTGACTGAAACGCTATATTTAAAAGCATCCCACACAATTGGACAGAGAGAGAGAGAGCTGGTTATGCTGAAATAAATCTGGAATTTAAGAATTTTGGTCAGGTTTTTGATTTTCGGGGAAAACCCATGCAAAGGAAATTGTTCCACTGGTATGACTGCTTTTCGTCTAATCAGGAGAAAGCCTGGGGTTATAAAAACCAAGGCTATTATAAGGAGAAGGAGAGAGAGAGATGATGTTCCTTTTAAGATGCTTAAAAGAAGAAAGACATTCAATTCATGCCTGTCAGGAGTGTTTCAGGTTATTGGTCTCCTTCCTCGCCTTTTGTGGAAAGTCAATACTAATCAATGGTCTTGTATAACATGAACATTGACCCAGTGCTGTTGAATTTTCAAATATGATTGGTCAGAAGGTGTTGATTCATTTTCTATAACAGCATGTACTTTGACAGTAGTTCGGCTACACAGGTTTAAATGAATGCACTCATTTTAATAACAGTATTTCTATCCAGGGTGTCCCAAAAGTCTCCACACAGAAAGGGCTATGTATTCCAGCACCACGTCGCTTGTGCCTTCGTCAGCAGATGTTGGTGGACGTCCAATTCTTCTGGGTTGGTCCACAACACTTCCAGTCTTTTTGAATTTGTTAATAAGTTTCGCAGCAGTGTCGTCTGTCATGTGCTCGCCATGTTTCCTGTTCAAGTCCTTCGCAATCTTGCGAAAGCTACCCGATCCAGCCATGAGAACGATTTCAATACGTTCTTCTTTGGTCAAATGCATTCTCAAGGGTATCTGAAAAAATTTATAATGTAAACTAAGTATGAAGAATTTTGTGAGACATTTTGCTAAAAAGTACTCATTTCCCCTGTGTATGGAGACTTTTGGGACAGCCAGTAGTAACAACTTACAAAGAGACTTGTGTGGCGGACACGCCATGTAAATATGTGGTGAGGTTCTCCGTGAGGAGAGGTTCATTTAGCATTTATGGAGTCTCCAGTGTCAGCACTTTGTAACAGCCAGTGGTAAAGCTGTAACTTTACGTTTTCCTCCACAGACAAGTCTTGTGAAGGGCAGAGGGGTTTCTCAGTAACATGACAAGCTGTATTTTTTTCTCTCTCATTAACTTCAAGAGTGAGAAAAATTGAAAGACTTGTGTTGACACTATGTCTATAGTATAGTTATTATTTGTAACTAACTATAAATGGATAAAAAGAGCAACATCTTTGATTAATAAATGAACAGTTTTAATCATTGCCGAGATGCTGTGGACTTCAGGTCGTGCTGTTACAGGAAACTTCAGGATGAGGTGATTGGGACCAGCTACATTACTTAGCCAATCTAGTTCAATAAATTACTGATGAAAATTAGAGTTGAAGCTGGGGTATATTCAAATTGGTTTTGTTCAAGAGTATTCACAGACCTGGCCGATCCTCACTGATGATTTATTTAATTTTTGTTAGCATATTTTTGCCTCAGACTCGAACACTTTTAGCATTATTGTAATTAAAACCCAGTGTAGGATGAAACCCTTTACTTATGCTACATTGAGTGGGTTGTTGAGTGGGTTTATTTTCCAGTAAATCTGGAGGAGGCCTCCTCCTCCTCCTCCTCCTCACTCGTTTATGTGATGCACACGGTACATTATTGCTTTTAAGCCTGTTTTTTTTATATCCACAGTTAGAACAAAATGCTCAGTCATACTCATAACTATGCCCGCCAGGTCTGTGAATATGGGTGTGTTCTTGAGATGCAGGAGATGCTTGGAGAGTGTTTTATAACAAGAATTAAAGTGAGGATTTTAAAAGGAAGTAGCAGATCGATACAGCGTCCAGTGTTCCATTATTTTCAGCACTTTCACAAGGGCTCATCAAACATCCTCTGTTGACATAGATAATGATTTGACTGCACTGAGTATGAAACATTAAATCCACTGGTCTGGAAAACTGAACATTTATCAGATAGTAGAACAACAGATAGTACAAATCCAATAATTTAATGGACCATTTCTGCATTAGGTAAATATAAAATAAACTTTGATTTGACTTAATATGTTGTTTGTTTTTTAAAAAATTATTTTAATTTTGATATATTAGTGTCACAATGAGGAAACATGTTGGTGTGCTTATGGACATATATACCAGCTTAGAGAGCTTTTCCAGTTTACTAAAGGCTGTCAATCAAACGACAAGAAACTTTTTGCTCAGAATTTCAATTTGCCCATGACCTCTTCTATTACATAGAAACCTTCCCTGAACATTGAAACAGAAATGCCTTTTTTTTTTCTTTCTAGTTTTCTGTTTTGATGGAAAATCATTAATGGGGAGAGGAGAGTGTGGTTAATTAGCTGTAAGTAAACAACCCACACATCTATAAGAGTGGCATATGGCCCAAATATGCACAATCACAGACTAAATCGGAGTCTTCCATGCCTAAAAGAGATTAGTTTTTCGATTCTGTTTTTATATAAATAATCCCTGCTGTGATGACACCATCTTTTTCTGGGTGTTAAGTGATTTCTGCTTACTCATCTAATAGCCACCCTCAGCATCGGTTGCTAGATAGAGTGCAGTGTCATTCTGACCTGCAAGTGAGCTGGAACTACAGTATGTGCTAATGAATGCAAGCTATTATATATATGCGACATTGAGGATGTGGTTTAGAATGCTTAGAATGTTTCAATGTTCTTGCATTCGGACTGTACTACTGTAGGTTTCACAAATATCTCATTTAAAGCTTTCTGTACCATCAGTACACAGGTGAGATGTGGGACCTGCTGTTTCACAGCCTGCCCTCAGACCACCGTTCTGAAAGCAGACAGTACACCATGTGTCATGTCACAATTCCCATGGAAGCTAAAGCTGTACAACAGGAATACACTGGGAGATGATAGCTGTGTAATTGGAAGCCCATTGTGTGTCAGAATTGTAGTCCTAACTCCAACCCGCATTTTTTTTAAATGGTAGACATTCTGTTTCTGACTCAATTACAGATAGATTATTATCTTCTAACATGCAGAGGTGAAAAGGGATCATTAGTGGATTTATATCTAGGCCACATAAAGTCAGACTCCGGGAAGAATGATTGACTATTTTTGCACTGGATCTCATCCAGAGATACAGTAGCTTAGCACAAAGCCAGCTCTGTGCTACTTCTCAGAGGCCAGTACCAGTCACGACCGCGCCTGACAAACGAGAAGCTCCCTATTATTCGGGATTTAGGCAGTATATTTCCACTGTATGCCTCTGAGTGCCGTTTCAAAAGCCACTACTCTATTTAGAACTGAGGAGATGTCTGCAGTTGACAAACACACAGCAACAAAACACAAGAGACTCTCAGTGGACCATCGGGAGATTGTGGGTGATAAGTGGCACCTCAGGGGTTCCCAGAAACAATTGTGGTATACACTGCAAACAGACATCTGAAAGTCTGTATTAAATAATGCAGTGGAAAATGTCACGTATAAAAAATTCTATGCGCATGCATTTATATGTGTATGGTTATATACACTGTATAACTCTTCTCAAGGTGCACAATTTTAAGAGAACTTTATATTATTTATATTGATTTCAGTGTGGTTTCTAGGACTGTATTAGAAACTAAGATTTCTAAGACAAATCTACATTATTTAGTGCCATGGGTACATATTTGAATTTTCTTGGCTGCAGGGATACTAGAATTTGGCTGATTTATAATCCATGAAAATATTGATGCTTCAGGGCACAACCTTTGAACCTACAGACTGAGGTGCTGTGGCCATGTTTGCTATTTGTCAAGTTTTTTTACCATGTGTCTGAGATCACTAGAGGGTGGTTATACATGTAGAAGACTTAGTTTGTTATACACATAGGTGTGTTTGATGAATAACCATCTGATTATAGGATAACAAGCAGATCACAAAATTGCACTATTAAATAATCAGGTAAGCATTACTAATCTGGCTGCTGTCGTGACTAAATCCATCATCAACCCTCAGAAGTACAGTAAATGCTCCATAACTATACACTTATAGGCCACAAAGAAAAAAAAGAACACTATATTGACAAAAATATGTGGACACCTGACCATCACACCCATTTCTGGGTCTTCCCCAAAATGCTGCCACAAAGTTGGAAGCAAAAAATGCTGTAGCATTACAATTTCCATTCAGTGGAACTAAGAGCTAAGATTCACGTTTAGGTTTAATGAGCACTTGTATTTACCTCAAATCTTGCACAGTACACATTGTGTAGTGTTTTGCTATTCGTTGTTGTTTGTCAGGTTGTGCTTCCTAGTCCTTGTATGCCTTTTTGCCTTGAAGCCACAGTTCATGTTTTGCTGTGTAATTTGCAGTGTCTCTATCGTTCGTTTCTTATTCAAATTTAAATCTGAACTTGCATTCTCCTCCTCTACAAATTCCTTGTTAGAAAGCTAGATCAAACATGGATGCAGCATAAATGCTTCAGTGTATGTGGGCCTACGGTGAGCAAATCTGGGCGAACCAGAGGCAGTTTTACTGGATCAAGGCCATGCTGGACCAGCTGTTCTGCTCCTCCTCAGGGAATTTTTGGGTTGGGGGGTGCCGACCTGGCTGGAGTCATTACCCACACACCCTACTACATTTCAGATGATGCTCTGCATACTTTCTCCACTGGGGGCATTCCCCTACCTTGCTGTACTGCAGAGAACGCCACCACGGATCATGTCCTCACCATGGGTGTCACTCCATCTCTCTGCTCCGCCACGAACATCACTACTCCAGCAGGCTCCACTTCGGACATTGCTCTACTTCGGAACTTCCTACTCTGCAGAGGGCGTTGCTCCATCTTCCTGGTCCATAGAGGACGATGCTCTGCCTCCCTGCTACGCAAAGGATGATGCTCCTCCCCCCTGCTTTGTTGTGTAGGACACTCCTCCCTTTTTGTTCACTAACACATGCTTGTGTTTAACTTTAGCTATTGATACCTTGTCTTAAGAAACTAATTGTTGCATTAGAGTTCTGAAACAAAATATAATATTGGAAATAACAATATATACTTAATTTACGGGGACAGCTTTAACATATCAGCAGTTTTGATTGCTATGCTAATGCTAGTCAACTCAACTACCACACTCGCTCAAATGGATGTTTCCACTTTAGGTGCTCAAAGTTGTCTGGAATGACTGGAAGGATAATAAATAAAAATCACATGAAATAGTATGATTTATTTATTTTTGTGTGTGTGGACGTCTTGTACTTCTATCTAATAAAATTTGAGAATACCAGTGAAAATTATGATTATAAACCCAGTGTTCAGAAGTACCCAGAAGTTCTCCAGAAGTAATAAACATCACTGGGGATTGTGCTGTATATGTTCTCAAGTGGGTTTTGGTGCTGAGGCCAATAACTCCAGCAACAGTTTTACACTCTGTCACTTAAGCTTGTGAGACATGACATCAAGCACAATATGACATCATGCTTTTGTGCTTCCTTACTGTCTGTGATTAACGATAGTATTGATTGTGGCTTTGGAGGAGTGTTGGCTACAATGATGCTGAGGGGGGCCAGGTATAAGTATCGTGCACCATGTACATGGTACATTATTACAGCGAGAAAAAAAATACCAGAAGCTGGTTACAAGTTGGCTGTATCAGCTAGTCGTTCATAAAATTTAAATAATAATATATACACTATGTGTGCATGTGTTCTGTGTTAAACAGCCCCAATGGTACTTATCGAATTACTGTATCATGAAGCAGCCCTGATAAACAAGGTGCTGTTTCATTTTCTTAAATTAAAATTTTGTTAGTGAACACAGTCACTGATTTATCTGTTTGGCAAGCGTGGACAAAGGAAGCTAAGAGGAAGATTGGGTAGATTTAAAAACTTGATCCAACAGGCACAACTGAATGTCTGAAAATATGTAGACTAGAGCTGCAACAACTAATCCATGAAATCGATAATAATGCATTATTAAAATAGTTGCCAACGAATCTCTATCGATTAGTTGGTGTGCGTGCGGCGCGGGTCGCATTTACTCAATACTTTACTTCTGTTCCGAAAACACGCTTACGAGAGTAAATACCAAATTGTGTCACAAATGTTTGGTCGGTCAAGGCCTCTGACCTTCACTGCCACCCATGTAGCAGTGCACCCGACCCCTACGGTTCACCCCACGAGTGGTGGGCCCATAGGATGGAGAGGGGGGTGCCATGTTGCTTTTTCGGGCTTTGCCCAGCTGGGCTCCATGGCAAACCCAGCCACCAGGTACTCTCAGTCAGACCCTCTCTCTGGGTCTGGCTCCAGGCGGGGTCCGGAGAATCGGAACAGTGGGAAAGGTATTGCAATTGCTTTACTGCACCGTTGTGACGAAAAGAGAAGCTGAATCGGAAGGCAAAGCTCTCGATCTACCAGGAAATCTTCGTTCCTACCCTCACCTATGGTCATGAAGACTGGGTAGTGACCGAAAGAACTAGATTGCGGGTACAAGCAGCCGAAATGTTTTAGAGTAGAGCTGCTGCTCCTTTCCTCCCTATAGAGGTGTTCCAGGCATGTCCAGCTGGCAAGAGACATCAGGGAAG
>JAOUWY010000015.1:18117581-18149598 GCA_025728095.1 Prietella phreatophila | reverse complement strand
CCTCTCGCCCCGCCTCACGCTGTGCACTACGAACTTGACCTGCCTCCCAGTCATCTACTCCTGCGCTTGTGTCCTACGTAACCGGGTGACAAGAGAGCTTTGTCGGATACACCACCACAGACCAGTACAATGATTGTAACACTGCTGGGGACTGTAACATTACTCGTGTGCAAGATCGCAAAGTACTTTTCCACTAGGGAGTAAAGTCTTTTCCTCAACTGAAAGGAGCATCCCAACCTTTTCTGGGACAGAACTATGAAATCGGACTCGGAAGTGATGTTTTTCATCCCAGCTGCTTCAGACTCAGCAACAAAATGTTCGAGTGTTGGAGGTCTACTTTGTGCCAAGAGATCATCTGCAAATAACAGACATGTTACCTCTACACCCCCATCCATGAAAATTATGACACAGAGTCACTTCTGGTTTTGACTTAACCCTAAGAATGTGGATGTGTAGAACCTCATAGAGTAGAACCTCCCACATCAAATGTTGAGGCACAAGATAATAGGCGTTCTTCATATCTACCAAGCATGTGTAGACTGGATATGTGTTTTTCCATGTCCCCTTACAAGGCTGTGATAGAGTCCACTGTTCCACTGCCTGGGTGGAACCTGCATAGTTACTCCTGAATCCTAGGTTCGACTACAGGGTGTGGTCTCCTCTTCATAACCCTGGCATAAACTTTCACTGTGATGCTGAAGTGATTCTCTTATAATTGTAATACAACCTCTGGTCCTCTTTTTGAAAAAATAAAAATAAAATAGAGACCACCATTCCGGCTTGTTAGTCCAAAGGCCCTGCCCAAGATCTCCAAGCCATACTGAGGAGTCATGCTAGCCACACAACCCCAACCTTGTACAGTGCATTTCACATCTCTGTTCAAATTTATCCCCCTCTGTAGCCACCACGAAGGTTTGTAAGCGCCATGGTAATCTCAGCCACAGAGATGGACTCCAAAACACCAGAGATTTATGGCATTGGCTTCGCAAAGGGCAGACATGTTCATTGGGTTAAGGAGTTTCTCAAAGTGCTCCTTGAATTGCTCAGCAATATTGTGCAGGGTCTCACCTCCCTCCCTCTACTGAGGCACTGAATGGTTTGCTTTTGAGGCCACTTGAAAGTTGTTTTTCCATGGCCTGTCTAAACTCTACCCATGTTTGAGCTTTCGCTTCTGCAACTGCTTTTGTGACAACCCTTCTGGCTATCCTATGCCTCTCAATCAGGAGAACCCTCCTTGGCCCAAGGTTCTCTGGTACCAAGTGCACTTACAGTATGAGCAACCTTGTGTTCAAACACAGTGTTTGTTTCCAAAAATGTATCTTCTTTAGTATTATGCAGTTGATGGTTATATACATTTATACAGTATATTCACACTGTAAAATGGCTAACCATTAAAACAATGTCTGTGGCTTCGGTTGTTTTCTGACTCACATGCTTTACTGTTTTAAAATATATGTTTCGCCCCCATGCCTACTGAGGGTGTCAGTCTTGGTGCGTTATTCAGGAGCATTTGTTTCCCCATACATTCCCCATAGCATGTGTTGCCAAAAAATCCGAGACTATTGCCTCAGCAGGCCACTCACCTATGTGTCAAAATGTCAGTTTTGATTTCTCAAAATTTCTTGTTATGCTGGAGGTGGTCTGTGCAAATCTTGTGTATGTAGTAAAGTCTTGTTTCCTGCTTATGTATTAAATTGCCTGCTGGTTGTAACTATTGCAAACGAATGTAAAAACATTTTGTCATAAGAATAAGATTCATTTCATTGCAAAGTTCTAGTCATTACTAGTATTGTGCTCTTAATGCTTTGAGCAAGAAACTCTTGCATGGTATATCTCTAGTTTTCTTCTTGCTCAAATTATGTTTGTCTCTTTGCTTTTAGGAACTCTGCTAATGTCACAACAGTAAGCCCTTTTCTTGGAGCGCCTTCACCCCAGAACCATGTGTCATCTCACGCCTCTCCTGCTCGCTCTGTCCCTCGCACTCTCCTCCAGTCGTGAGTATTCCTCACAGTGTTGTTCTTTCTTCTTCTCCCCTCCCCTCTAGCTCCCTTTCCTTGCACTTTTCCTAATTCTCCCTCTATATTCATGACAGCAGTGGGCTCCTAGACTGCTAACTCTGGTTAATTGCATTGAGATTAGAATGTGGCTGTCTTCTCACATTAGTCCATCAAGGGATGATCCCGCTGATTAGGAGCAGCAGAAGAAGAAGGCTGGGCTCACTGGGCCAAAGCCAGAGCTTCAGAGATAATGCCAAACAGAGGGCATCTCCCAGGTTCATGAGATACAGCTGCAACATATTACCCACTGTCAGCTGCTTGCAGAGTCTAAAATAACAAGGACGGCATCACTGTCTTTGTATGACTTTGATATCCTGAGTTGTTTTTATCAAGCATAATGTCTAACATCAAAGTAAGCAAAGGGAATTGGTTAATTTTTCTTTTTTGGGGGATTTTAGTCACCTGCCATTCCCTCCCACCAACCAGCTCTTCTACGGTCATACGGTAGCTAGGGTTACACGGTAAGGATAACACATGCTCCCTGCGAGACACGGGAAGCCAGCCATCCGCATCTTTTGAAAATGATCCTCATGCTGGGCAGCGCATCACACGGCAGCACTCGGAGGAAAGCGCTATCTGCCCTCTTCTGCACACACAAGTTCACAGTTGGCTAGCTAACACATGAGAGAGATTATGCCACACCTAGGCTACTTATGCCAAAAACTAGCATAAAGCTTGGAAATACAAAAAACTCACATCAGCTGTTAAGAGGACTGATGTGCTTCGATCAAATGAGGCCAACATTATTCCCAGCCATCAACCTTTTATGTTCTACTAAGTGATTTGTTCCTGATCTGCAAATCCTAAATAGATATTAGAGAGAGGAAGGGACAGAGAGAGACGCACCCACACAGAAAGTCAAAAATGCACCCAGGGACATACTGTAACACCCGTAAGCCTCAACTGATCAGCTTAATTGTAAGTCGCTTTGGATAAACCTATCAGCTGAATAAATACATTTGAGAGTAGCTATTGTTATGCAAAAAAGCAGGTCATATAGCTTATTAGTGAACCTGTTTCCAGATTGAAAACAGTAAAAATAAGTGGTTATCATAGTCTTATAATTCTCAATGAGTACGTCAATTGTTTGCCTCAAATTCCAAAAGCTTTATATTATATGAAATTAGCACTTTTTTCCCTCTTTCAGTTGCCTATGGTGATGCTGCTGGCATCTTTGGTGAGTATGATTAATATTTTGTCTCAGTGGCTGTTTACTGTGTCTGATATCCCCTGTCTGAGTTGTTTGTCACTGGTTGCCACCAACCATCCTGTGTTTACATGAGCAGAGTATCAGTTGATGCAGTGCCAATGCACAAGGCAAAGACAATCAAACAGCATGAACAATGAATATGAGACTACGAGTGCCTGAAACGTATTAATTCTGCATACCTTGACCAATCAACTTGTTGATTTGGGGATGTGGATATAAAAGGAATTTAAGGTTTTAACGATCCAAGGCCAATCTAGCAGGAGGCAGAGGCAAGAATGATGCTTGTTATTTGTCCAGGTTTCATTAGTTCAGAAAAGATTGTAATATGGATGCAAATGATTTAAGGGCTGCAATAATGGAATATGCAGCAGAATAAAGGCCTGAATATTTGAATATTCTATAAGGATAAGAAAAGCTCAAAACTACTGATTTAATAAAACCAGCAGGAGAATTAGACAGTAGATAATAATGTGTTAGATGATTGTCAAACGTACATACTAATGTCCAGCTAGGGTTTTAATTCACATGGTTTTCACATGTTCTGTCTCAGTGAATACTTTCGCATGTTATTGGTAACTCTCTGGTATGAATGATAAAAGATCTACGACAGAACATGGGGATAAGTGAAAAATGAGGCTCATATTTGTACCAAAACCAGTGATCTGCGTAAACAACGCTGTAGGCTGGGTTTCCTACAGCTCCAGAAACTGAGCACAATTTCAGTCTCGCAGCAATACTAGTTAACAGACTGGAGCAGTACAGGATGTTTATTCAAATTGTACCTGGCATTAATAGTTACTGTCACTTTAAATTAGAAGTCTGAAATGTGACATATTTTTCAGCATTGTATTATTTAAGAATGCATTCAATATTTGTTGCAGCCCTACTTCCCATTTTCCTTGGATTTGGATTGTCCGCCAATCACACCAACACACATGCAAAAACGCACACCCCTCTATTTTTCCATCTAAGCCTTGACAGGGTCGCATGTTCTTTGACAGCCAGACATTTTGCTTTTGATCCCTTTTGTGCTATAAATACACTTCAAGCCTGAGGAACAAGTGTGATCGCTGACTTCTTACAGTCTTGGTATTGCTTGCATTATTTTCATGCTTGCTCTATGTTAAGTTACAGGAGTGATTCTGTGAGATATTTATAACTGTCACACATCTGAACCTTGATTATTTTGTGTAAAAGTGTCATAGTGTATTAAGAATGGGAGATTAGGTGAAGAAAGACTTAGAGATCCAAATTTTTTGATGTCTTCAGATGTGGCGAATGTGGCAACTTCTTTTTATTCCCGAAAAAATGAGATTGAAGAGGAAAAGATTTTCCACCATATAAGAAATCCAGAAAATAAACCTCAGGAGGTTCTAGACATGATGACAAAAGGTGACTACAGGAAATAGGAGAAACGCTGGGACAAGTAAAGGGTATTACAGTAGAAAATTATGTTAACACTTACGGGAGTTTTTGGGGTCCCCCCTCGTATATATCTATCTGCAGTAGAACAAACTGTACAATCTGTAAAATTTCTATCTAATTAAAAGAAGTGTATAATTTGTTTAATAGCCAGTTACACAGGAGTTTTGTACACTGTTTTGTACATTATTTTTCAAATCAGTGATTTGTATTATACTATATTGTACATTGTTGTATATTGTGCTGTGCTTGTTACAATCATGCCTTTTGTCATTGTGATTTAGTCATGTGTGACTTGGCTCTGAGAGTGTCTGCCATAAATAAGTCTTAACCTAATGGTTCCAGAAAAGGAGTTTGCATTAGATTGGCTCACAGGATTTAAACCAGATTGTGGAACATTTATTAGATCTTGCTGGCTTTTACTAGCTCTGGAAAAACAAGAAGTTTGTTTATATATCCATTTACTGGATTCTCATTACCTAATCCTAAGTAGTTACTGGTGTTCCTGGCAGTTACAACTTGATAAGTGAATCCTTTTTCACGGCTGACAACCAAAGATTGTCCGTCACTGGATAATTGTTGAAGGCTGCACTATGCTCATATTCACACAGGCCCATTATTTGCCTGTTATTTAATAGAGAACTGAGTTACTTTGTGAATTGCCTCATTCAACATGGACTATTCATATGCAGAACCATGTTTTATTGCTGCAATCACCACGAGTTCAAACTGAGTCTGAAATTTCTCAAAAATAAAATGTTAATATTAATGATAAGACTTTCACTGTAAAGCATGTTAAAGGGTCTTGTGTCCATATCAGTCCGTGCAGGATTTTGCTGTGGTGTTTTATTGCGATTGTTACATCACAAGTTGCTTGATTTTGCTGGCACTTTTTTCAAATGTTTGTGCTTTTATTACGGAAAAACTAAATGAATTGGCATAAGCGTAATTACACAAAATTGTTTTGCACAGTCTTTCGCAGTGGTGTTTGTTGGTAAATGAGACCTTTTAGCTGTACTCATGTTTGACGCATGATTGATGAGGGTTTTGACTGAATGTCAATGTCACATGACACGCCTTGGCTCAAATCTGCAGTAATTTTTAACAATTGCAAGCTCCTCCGAATATTGTGGACTTTCCTTGATTTCGCATTAATTTCTACGATCAAAATCCTGGACGGACTGCCTAATATGCCCCTCATATTAGCAGCAAATATGTTTTTGAAATTTTAAATTTAATTTTGAAATCATTATGCTACATACACTGTAATGATGTAACACATAATGTCATGCACGTTTGGCATATATAAACCCATGGAAATTGTTGGCTTTAAATTTTTGTTCATTTTGACATATTTGGACAAGCAAACATTTGATGGACTTTGAAACAGTGTCTATTAATAAAGTTGATGTATTTGAACAAAAGCACAAGGAAAAAAGGCTTTTTCAATCATTTATTCAACAGAAATATCAATAGATGTGATATTCTTCTGTGGAAAAAGTAATTACACCCGTGACCTCAGAAGCTAGTATTGCTCCCTTTAGCAGAACTATCTTCTTGTAGGTGTGTTATAATGAACTTTTTCACAATATCTGTTGTTACCCAGATGAGGATGGGTCCACTTCTGAGTCTGGTTCCTCTCAAGGTTTCTTCCTCTTAAAACATCTTAGGGAGTTTTTCCTTGTCACCGTCGCCACTCAGTGGCTCGGTCAGTTGGGATAAATTCACACCTTTAATATCTGTATAACGTGTTGATATTTCTGTAAAGCTGTTTTGAGACAATGTCTATTGTAAAAAGCGCTATACAAATAAAATTGAATTGAATTTTGCATAATTGACCATCAGTCTCTGACATCGGCTTGCTGGAAATTTTGACCACTCTTCCATGCAATATTCTTTCAGTTTCAAGATGTTTGAAGGTTTTCTTGCATGTACTGCCTGTTTCAAATCTCCCCACAACATTTTAATAGGATTCAAATCCAGGCTTTGACTAGGCCACTCGATAACATTCTATTTCTTCTTTTTGAGCCATTCCGTGGTGGATTTGCTAGTGTGCTTAGGATCATTATCCTGTTGAAAGAACCACTTATGGTTCAACTTCAACTTTCGGAAAGATGGCCTCTAATTATCTTCAAGCACTCTTTGATAAGATGCAGAATTCATAATTAAATCAATGAATGCAAACTCTCCAGTCGCTGAGGCAGAGAAGCAACCTCAAACCATAACATTTCCACCACCATGCTCCACAGTTGGTATGAGGTGCTTCTCCTGAAAAGCTGTCTTTAGTCAGCACCAAGCATGTCTGCTGTTACTGTGGCCAAACAGCTCTATCTTTGTCTGTCCAGCATGTTATTCCAAAAGGCCTGCTTTTGCCTATACAGTAAAATCATTGGCAAACTGTAGTCTTGCTTTAATGCACTTTTTAGACAGCAAAGGTTTTTTTCTGTTATGCCTGACATGCTGGTCAAATTTGTGCAATCTTTGGGAAATTTGGGGGTTCTTGGAGACTTCTTTTTGCATCAGGTCTGCTCTTAGGCTGAATTTACTGGGACGGCCAGTCCTGCACAAATTGGTAGTCGTTTGAAAGCTGAGCCATTTGTAGATGACATACCTTACAGTGGAATGATGTATTTCAAATTTGGAGAACTTTTTAAATCCCTTGCCAGATTCATAAGCATCCACATCCTTTTTTCTGAAGGCCTTACAGAATTCTTTAGATCTTGGCATGACACCATACACCTCAATAACAAAGGGATCAACAGACACTAGACATGAGAGGGGTATAAATAAGACAAATAAGACAGGTTCCACCTGCACTCCCTAAGCAGGTTCTAATCAAAATTCAAACACCTGATTATAATTTTATGGATTTGAAGGTTTGATAAATGTGACTTACTTTTATATGACTTTCTTTTTTTTATTTAAATTTTTAAAATTACTACAAAATGTCAATTTTATGTGTCATTTGATAGACACATTGTATCAACTTTATTAATAGGCACTGTTTCAAAGAGGATCAAATGTTTGTGCAAATATGTAAAAAAAAATTCAAATCCCACCCAAAAAAACAAACACAATTTCATTGGGGTGTACTCATTTTTTCACATAACATTTCACATTTTTCACATTAATGATCTTTCAATAAACGGTAATGCTGTCATGTACCTGCATTATCAAATGAACACACACTACAGGCTGGTTTGTCTAAGCATATACTGGCAGATCAGAGCTTATAAAATCTTTTCCTTTACTGAGCCATCCAGTGGTGGAAAATACAGTACCTTGTGTGATGTGTGAATATACAGTAGTAGTTGTAGTAGAAGACGAAGAAGCCTTGATGTTATGTGTAACATACTGGACTTAGAAGAGGAGTTGGTATCGTGACTTAGAAGAGGAGTGAGGATTCAGAGGAGTGAGGTTTCATTCTAAAAGGTCAAAACACAACCTGAATCAGTAAACACAACCAAAGGTTACTCCAAAAGTGTAATCCAAAATAAACAACGACTAAGAAAACAACCATACATCTGTCCATGTTTTTGGGAGGTGGAAGAAACTGAGGAACCTGGAAGAAATGCAGACAGACACGGGGAGAACAGAGACACAGAGACTCCAAACATATAGTAAGCCAAGCTTAGGCTCAACCCTGGGTCCCAGGATCTGTGGGGCAGCAAAGCTACCCACTGAACCACTGTTCAGACTGGTTAAGACCACATGAGCTGCTTACATCCTGTAAAACCAAGAAATAACCAGTGAATGGCTTATTAGCTCAGGTTATTGTGACCTCTGATGGTGAGGAAATATTTATTATACCCCACTCCTACTTCTTTACACTTTGCCAGACATTAATAAAGTAGATGTTCTGTCAGCAAAAATGGTCTCTGTGACTGTCACAAACTCTAATCAATTACTATAAACATACCAAATGGTCTGAATGTGATAACCAATTCATAGGGCAACTAGGGCTGTGTGATATATCAATATATCATCAATACCTTGATAAATGATTACACGATACATTTCTAAAAAATATATAATTGGTATGGTGATGTATTTTTTTAAAATGTTTTTAATAATTACAAATGAAATGGTACTGAATGGATGCTGTTAATTAAAAATAAAAACAGTTGTCTTTATAAAATAAAAGTATCGTCAAAGTCAGTTAAATTTTGTTTGTTTAATTTTAGTACTGTTTTGCTGACATTTTGTTAGCTAAATTTATATCGTGATACGCATCGTTTATTGTACAGTAGCCGTTAAGTATGGTGATATGATATTTTGGTCATCTCGCCCAGCTCTAAGAACAGAATTTTGTGTGTACACAACACTTAGTGGGCAAAAAGTAGCAATAATGCTATTAGATTAAAACCAGGAAAGCCTAGAATAAACATATATACATCTTTATACATGCTTTCTAATTATTGCATTTAAAAGATAGTGTACAGAGTGGTGCTCGAAAGTTTGTGAACCCTTTATAATCTTCTATATATCTGCATAAATATGACCTAAAACATCATTAGATTTTCACACAAGTCCTAAAAGATGATAAAGAGAACCTAATTAACCAAAGACGACAAAAATATTATACTTGGTCATTAATTTATTGAGGAAAATGATCCAGTATTACATACCTGTGGGTGGCAAATGCCATTTGGGGGGCCTTGCCCTGGAAAATTTTGGGAACCTCTGAATTAGAGTCAGGTGCTTTCATTCAAGCATTATCGTCATTCTGAAAATGAAAAAAAGAGCATATCAATGATTAAAGTAATCACATTTAGCTGTTTGTTTTTAGATAATTAGATCTTACTTCAGTCAGAATCACACACTGCAGATGTAAGTGCCTTTATATGAAAATCCCACCAAATTCAACGCTCTATAAATAACCCGAATATACAGTATGTTTCATTATGCAGACCAAAACCCGTGAAACCTTAAGCTGAAGTCGACTTAAGGAATATGATATTGTTGATTTACATTTCAACAGCGCTCTTAATGCCTGTGCTTTTTGTGTTATGTTTTTGTGTGTTGAGTTGGCTGCATGCCTCTTGATTGAGTCAGTCAAAAACAGATGACACACTTTTAGATAACAGAGTGGGGCCTTTGCTTGGCTCCCTGATGGAATCACTCTGTGTAGCAGTGCACCAGTGATGGCCAGATCTGCATTTAATACTTACTGAAATGGGTTGTTTGGTTTCTTTTTTTTAAATAAACATTTTAAATACAAGCCGAGAACATTGTATACAGTATATCAATCCAAATCACAGAAATATAAAAAAAAGAGAGAGAGGGAGGAGAGAAGAAATTGCCTGCTATTCATACTCTCTGCTCTCCGTGCCCTGTTGAACACAACTCCCTGCCATCTGTCTCTTTTTTCCTCTCTCAAATCATTATTATTTCTCTCTATGAAACAAGATCTCCTCACTACACTTCATTTCAGTTCTGCTGCTTCCTCAGCTGCATTGTTTCACTGAAGCACCATTTTGCAGACTTGCTCTCAGTAGAAGGATTAGACTGTTTTTTTTTTGCTATTGTGCCACCTGTCAGTGCTGAATTCCCATTTGAGGATAATTTCTCCTCATCTTAACAATATTTCATTATATATAAATAATAAATGATTTCAGATAGAACAGACATTTAGAGTTGACACCTTTTTGTGATGCACAGACGTACTACATGTCTGCTATTTTTTTTTAATGACAGTGAAAGCATTCTGAGTATGCACACACACCTTAAGACAGATCCACATACAATCTAGATGTAAGGATTTGCAGGAGCTTCTTTTGGCTCATTAGTTATTCATCTTATTTCTGTCTGACTGGGTGTAGACTAGCGTTTGATGTTTGCCTCGCTAATGACTTGCTGAGGCTAATTAGCCTGGCATGGTGCTAGTACAATCAGCAGGTTGATTGAAGTGAGTGTTTCAAACAGGAGTTTTTTGAAACGATGCTAGCTGTCTAGATTACTAATGAAATTTGTAGTACAGTAGCGAACGTGAATGATGGCACGAGACATGGAAAGCTTTGCTCTGTGTTGCAGAAGACAAAGACTATTTTTTAACATTCCAATTCTAATAACTGAATATTCTTAAGAGATAAAAGTTCATTGCTCTTTGAAAGGATGTACTTGCAATATTATGCTATTGTATTATCATTATATCAATGGAATGAAATGGTCTTAAAATGACAATAATATTGTTTATTGCAAGTATTTCTGGGACAACACATTCTCCAACAAAGGTACAGGCCTACATATCGTGTGTTTTGGATCAATATTATACTAATTAACAAGCTGTGCCATGTGTGCCATTGGTTACTGTGAATTCAGTGTTATTTTATGCAACCCAATACACAAGCTAACCTAAAATCAGTAATTATAATCATTTTAAATAAAAGAAAAAGTAAAATCTCTCATTAAAACCAATGACTATGTTTAAAGATTATTTTATCAAGTATTTATTCATATTTATTAAAAGAAGCAAAAATAGCTTCCAGGGCGGTACAATTTAATGTTAATCTAATAAGTTAATGTTAAAATATATGGATGTACTGTAGGGGGACAGAATGGCTTAGATGGGGGTTTGAATCCTGCCTTTGCCCTGTATGTGTGGAGCTTGCATGTTTCCTTCATGCTTCAGGAAACAGGCTTTCTTCTGTTTCCTCCAACAGTCCAGAGACATGCATTGTGGATTGATTGGCATTACCATGTTGTCAGTAATGTGTGTGTGATTGTGCCCTGCAATGTGTTGGCACCATGTCCTTGTGCCCCAAGTTCCCTGGGATAAGTGGCATGGAATCTGGATGGATGGATATATTGTAAATGCAAGAATATTGTAGCCATGACTAATCTTATAACGGCAAATATTAGATTAAATGTTGTTCTTTGATTACAGTTGTTGTTTTTTGCAATGTATAATTACAGTTTGTATTTCTGGCTTGTATTCAATTCAAAACATTTCTAAATTCTAGTTTAGAGAAAGAAAAATGTGATTATTTGCTTCAGTCCTAAGGTATGAATAATATAGACATTCACTGAATACTAATGTAAAACGTTTTGGGATTACTAGAAAGGAAATGTGTGGTGTGAGATGATCAGAATTTTATTGTTTTTAGTTTGTTACCTGACTACATGTTTGTCTACTTATGTGAATGCTAGTCCTGTGTGCAACTGTGGTGCTATGAATACCGGATAAGCCTTGTTTTAAACGAAGTCTTAATGTCAGATTTCAAACAGGTTTGAGACAAGGTTTTAAAGTTTCCTCACTTTTTACACAAATGAATCATTATTTGATTGTGTGACTGCGTGTGTATGTGTGTTTCCCTCAGACGATTCCTCAGGCTATGGACCTGTGTTTGAGGAGCAGCCCTTTGACACCATCTACCCCGAGGAGTCTCAAGAGGACAAGATCATCATGAGTTGCCTAGCACGAGCCAGCCCACCTGCCACATACAAGTAACATATGCTTCTAACCTTTCATGCTGAGCTTCACTCTTATTCGTAGCAGAGCATGCATCACTTAGTGCTCATTTACATTTCTGCTCAGTTGCAGTAGGATTCACAAAGTACTACTACAGTTTTCACATGGCACATCATTACTTAGGTGTGAAATCATTAGTCATGCCTGTGTGATGTTCCTCATCCATTTCACTCAGCTGGTCTCATGGCTCTTCACCTCCTAGCCTTTGACCCACCAATGTAGACTATCTTCTTACACACTTAATTTCCATCAGGGGCTTGACCCTTCCTGCACCTCAGATTAAACCACTGCTGTACCCCTGTCCCTCTCTGCACCCATCCTCCCTAATTCAATTTTCCCCTCCATCTCCTCTCAGTTACATTCATTCCATCTTGACCTGCCCTAAAATTCAGAGGCCATTTGCTGAAGGACTTTGAGCATCTTTAGCTCATTTCCTGTTGAGCTGGCATCACTTCAAGAGCACCCACAGGGTTGGCAGCCAAAACAGATGGAGAGATATAAATAAATATTTGTACAAAAAGCCTCAGCATAGCACATCTATGGATAGACTAATACAAATCTAGTAGAAATTGCCAGTGTATTGTGTTTGATTTCAATATAATGTCTTATTTATTTATCATCTCCATGTGGAATCACAACATGCATGCACTTTTTACCATCTTCTTCTTCCTGTTTGCAGGTGGAGGTTGAATGGCTTGGACATTGAGAACCTGGAGGAGGGTAACTCACACTACAGCCTGATGGGGGGAAATCTGGTCATCAGCAGACCTGATAAGACCAGTCATGCTGGGAATTACTCCTGCCTAGCCACAAATGAGTTCGGCACCGTCATCAGTCTAGAGGCGTCTCTCCAGTTTGGATGTGAGTGATAGTGGTGGCGCCAAGACACGCCATTATGTAATGCTGCTTTTGTTCTGCTAAATCCACCTTGGACGTTTTGTCCTTTATTTAGCTTTACATAAACACTTCGCTAGCATTTCCAAAAACCCAAGCTTATGCCTTTTAGACCTAGACGATCTCAGTCGAGGAGAGCTGGGAATTCATTTTTGGTGTCAACGTTTTTTTAATGCGTGCGTGGGTTGTGCTGACTCAAAGGTTCCAGTGATGATGCATATTATGTGAAATTGCTTTTTTAGTCCTTTTGTTTATTGAAAGTGAGATTTTTTTTTTAATAAAGGTCACCGTGCCAGGTTGAGAAGAGCCGTAATGACAGCGTTTGTAAAGCGGCCTAAACGAATTTCATTCTGCTTACTCCTAGATTTAGACATGTTTTCCTCAGAGGAAAGAGAAGCCGTGCGTGTGAAAGAAGGTCAGGGAGTGGTGCTGTTATGTGCTCCTCCTCCGCATTCCCCAGGTTCATTCAATACCTTATTTATAATATCTTCCTAATATTCTACTCACAGAGACACATAATTCATAATGTTCATGATTCCTGGCATCTTTAACAGTGTTTTCTTGTCCCTTTAGATGATCTGACCTTCCGCTGGATGCTGAATGAATTTCCCATCTTCATCCCGCTGGATAAGAGACGCTTCGTCTCTCAGACCACAGGAAATCTGTATATCGCTAAAGTAGAGGCTTCTGACAGCGGGAACTACTCCTGCTTCGTCTCCAGCTTATCTATCGCTAAGAGTGTCTTCAGCAAGTTTATCCCTGTAGTCCCACAGACTGAGCGTATGAATTTATTACATTTTTACTTTGAATTTCAGAATGTTACATGGTCTCGCATAAGTATTCACCCTCCTTGAACTTTTTGACTTTAAGCAGTGGTAAAATCTGGAACTCATAATATTATGTGATGGCCAAACATCAAAAAGAGTTCCTAATACATGTCAATGTATATGGCAAATTAAATGATTCTGATAACATTCTAATACTACTACTACTACTACTACTACTACTACTACTACTAATAATAATAATAATAATAATAAAGTAATTAAATACAATTTTCTACACAGTGAGTTTAATGGCTCACAGCGATCAGAATCACAGTTCATAATTGTGTTTGATCGGCCAAGTACAATAAAATACTCTTTTTGTGCTTACTGGACATTACACATTGCTATAACTATAGCATCTGCATTATTTAATTAATCACAGTTTTGTTTAAAAATGCAATCGCTAAAACATTTTGCAATTCCTTAAGCTCAGCTATCATTATGGAGGCGGAGTCAATCACATTGTGGTCATATCAGAGTGCATACATTGACTCCAACACAGACTGCACAATTGATGGGCTGCAAATTCCTATTTACCATGAGTACGGTGTTTATAGACAAGAAATGGCCTGTGATTATACGGTGCGAAGTGAGTTCAGAAGAACACTGACTTTCCTTGTGAATGACACTTTAAGAATGAGGTTAGTGTTTGAGAGAATGTAGCTAATTTAGACATTATACCTTAGAGAGTACATTTTAATATGCATTTGAGAGAGCTGATAAAGCGAGGCCTGAGAGTTGTATTTGCATTCCTTTCTGTGCTGCTTGTGAGTTAGGTAAATTATTAGTATTTGTGAGCGACCTATTTGTGTGATAGAATGTGGACTTGCTTAAAGGTGTACACAGCAGACATTGGGGATGATCAGATGAATGCTGGGGTCTACTAATAAGCCTAATAATATTGATTATTCTTAAGAGGTAATTCAGCTGCTCAATTGATTGCAAAAGTATTCACCTTTATTGCTGTGAAACCTTTTAATTAGTTCTAGTGCAACCAGCTACCATCAGAAGTCACATAATGGAATGTAATTCTCCTGTGTGCACTTTAGTGTCACATGATCTCAGTATGAATACACGTGTTCCTCGAAGGTAATGACATTTGCTAGAGAACATACCTAAGCATCAAGCATCATGAAACCCAAGTAGCTATCAAAACAAGCCGGAACAAAGTTCTGGAAAACATGAAATGGAAAAGGAGGTTTGCATTCCATCAGGAAAGCAACCATAATCATACTGCCAAAGCTAGACTGGAGTGGGCCAACATCAAGAACCTGATGGAAGCTCAGGCGTCAATCTGACTGAGAATCTGTGTCAAGACCTGGAAACTGCAGTTCACCTAAAGTCTCCATCCAATCTAAGTTTAAGTAATTTTGCCAAGATGAGTGTGTAAAAATATCAGGAATGCTGATTGGAACATCCTGTATAGCAGAAGACATGCAACTGTAACAGTCAAAGGCGGTTCAACAAATTTGACCAAGGGGGATGAATACTTATTTCTGTTTTGTGCCACAATTACAATATTTTGCACCTCTAAATGTTTTGTATTTCAAATGCTAAAAAATCCCAATTAGGTCAATTTCAGTTCCAGGTTGAAACAAAAGTTTCACGACTTAGAGTCCCTGTGAAGTGCCTTGAAGCGCGTATTATTATTCGACGTGTTGATGTTAATTTCCACTGAAACAGAAAGTCATGATGGTTCATGTGTTGCGGCTCCTCCCCCTTTAAAAATAGCCAATACCGTTTTGTGTACGTCACATGCAGGAAACCTACAACTTTTGGAGGTGGGACACTTCAGATTCTAGAGAGAATTTTATTGGACAGAAAATCTGAAGTGCAGAATGATGTCATCAGAATTGTTGATCCGTATGGGTGGTAGAGAGAGATTGTACATTTGGAATACCTGTATCTTCTAAATGCCAATTTTGTCACTGTTTTGGAGCACACTAGCTTAAAGAGAACTTTATGGCTGACACAAAACTTTAAGCAAGGCAGTGGTACATAGTCAGGAAATGTGTATTACCGTATGTAAATCCTGGGCTTACATAGTCAGTGATCTAACTCATCGAGATAAATATTCAAATGTTTCTTATTGTCAAGAATGTCAACAGCAACAACAAAAAAAACCCCGACAAATATGACAACACAAATTCGCATTCATCATCACTATGACCAGTTCTGTCTGTCTAAAACTTTCATTTCAGAAGCACCCGGTTTTAAAATAACGTGGAATATGATTTAGTTGCATTATTTAAAAGAGTGTGACAGTGTGGCTATGGCCTACTTAAATCACTAAGCTGTCATTGCAGTGCTACTTTGTCCAGGCGGCACAGACTGGATGGAAATGGTGATTGATTATGCTTTTGCCGCTGAGGCAGGAACAACAGCTTAAGCAGTCAAGAGTCTTTTGTGTGTCTGTTTGTATAAAGCTGGAAGGAGAAGAATCAAGGCAAGACATTTGGAGGCAGTTGTTTCTGCTCCCCGGAGGTCTTTTTATTTTTTTTTTTGTGGGTCCATCAATTATTCCCTATTTGTGTTGTGACACAGGGCTTGCATGAGTAAGCAGAAACATTTAGCCTAAAAACAGTCTGCAAGGGTTTTTTTGGCCTAGCCTGACTTCATTTCAGATTTGTTTTGCACCATACACTCAGAAGGAAAAAAGCAACTATCATATACACCTTTGTATTTCATTATATATAATATTATTGTGCTTGTGCAAATTATAGTGTTTATTATAGTCTATAAGTTAGATGCTGGGCACTTAAAATAGCTATAGGACCCAGTTCAGAGCAGTTAATATTTAATTTCTCTACACACAGTCTCCTATTCCTTTGTGCATTACCTCACCTGTGACTCCATTACAGTAGAACGACATAAGCCTTAGGCTCCATCTTGCCCCACATTTACAGCCATTTTTGAACGCATGTATTCATGCGTGTTTGCACAGCATGTCTCAGCTGCCATCTCATAGGCAAATATTTCGAGTCGAAATGCCCTGAACCGAGCTTGCTATTTAGACTGAAACAAAACCACAGAATGTGCCATGCATTTCAATATAATGAGTAAAATGCATTTGGAGCCAGAGGCTGATGCAGGAAATGGCCTTTAAAAATACTGTTTACTGTCTTCCAACAGGTTCTATTCGGAAATACGCAGCCGATATAAAAGTGCAGTTTCCAGACACGTATGCTCTTGTTGGCCAGAACATCACCCTGGAGTGTTTCGCATTAGGAAAGTGAGTGCGTTTACTTTATGATGATACGAGAGTTTAGGAGCATGACATGATGGAAAATCAAGTTATTCACGTTTAAGTGGAGATAATACTGCTTTTTCTTTTCTGACATCAATCTTGCATGAGATTTTTTTTTTTTTTTTTTTTTTTTGTATTTCTCTTGTTGAAAGCAGTGTGTGTAACTGTTTGGCCCAGTCCCATTCCTCAGATCAAATGGAGGAAGGTGGACGGAGCGCTGCCTGTCCATCATGAGATCAGCATGGCAGGTGGACTTCTGCACCTCTTTAACGTGCAGTATGAGGATGAGGGAGTATACGAGTGTGAGGCACTCAACTCTAAAGGCAAAGACTGGCACAAAGCAAACCTCTATGTGGAAGGTAGGACTGTTGTGAAGGGAATGCTCTCTGGACTCGCATTACAGATTTCAGCATTTCAGCACATACTTATTTGTGAAAATTTTAGACTTAGGTTTAAAATGGGAGGGTTGCATCAGGAAGGGTATCCGGCGTAAAATCTGTGCCAAATCAAATTTATGCGGACCGATGATCTGCTGAAGTGGACCCTGCCATAGCACGGGAATAATGCTAGGAAAAAGAAGATAGACTTAGCTCGCATTTAAAGTAGAGATGGGTTTATGGTAATTCTACCTATATGAAAAAAGAGCAGTAATTGCATATGCATCTAAGTAAACAGGTGCTGGCAACAGTATAAAAAAAAAAAAACTCAAATAAGAATAAGAAAAATCATAAGAAAAATAATGTAATTTATCCCGAAACACTGAGTTTTAGTGTGACATAACTATGGACCTTCTTTGGATCTTACAGCAAGGTGTTCAATCACCTATACATATAACCTATATAGTGTTAATCACTCAAACCATCAAGCATAATGAGATGCTTGAAAATACTCAAATAGCTTTAATAGACATCCACTTCTATCCTATGAAGAGCTAAATAATCAAATTCTTCCTTTAAACCACTGCTAAAAGTGTTTATTTTTCGTTAGCAAAAATATCTATCTATATCGCCCCCTGTATTATTTGAGGGTAATTACTCAATATAAAGAACTCGAATACACTACATTATCACATGCTTCTGTAAAACATACTGCTAATGCATTCCTGTGATCATGATTTGTTATTGCACTTCTGTGTTCAGCAACTATTATTCTCAAATCTTCATCTAAAGTAACAATTTAACCTGTATGTTACTCTTCCCTTCAGGGGCATTCTCTAAAAGGTGTAGGGATTAAAATCAGGTGGACCTCTACTTACTTCTATGGGAGGCTTTTTAAACACAGGAGGTGAAGACACATCAGTGCTAAGAATATATATATGATTCATTTAAATATCTCCCTGTCCCAGTTATATATCTGCCTGCCTCTTTTAAAAACCTAGTATTTTAAAACAAATATTGCATACAGTGGGGCCCAGTCTTAGACCAGTAGCTTCTGTTCAGCACTCTTTTTCACTAAAGGTTTTCATTGCAAATGATATTATCAGCAGTTATCAGCTTGAGTGTATAAAATATCTTAGAACTATTTACATGAATTTCCGAGTGGATTATGTACTTTTTGCTTTAAAGACTTGAGCGTACATATATTCCACTAGTTTGTGTAAAACCTGATGAGTCATGTTAGATCAAATCCATTAAACACATGAACGCATGTTCTGAACACATGCTGAATAGTCAAGATGTTGCACATTTCCTTTTTTTGTTTGAGAATGTTCAAAATTCTGAAACTTTCTGTTTATTTCCGATTTTAAATAATAATAATAATAATAATAATAATAATAATAATAATAACAATAATAACAACAACAATAATAATAATAATAAGTAGAAGAAGAAGAAGACCAATAAAATCCAAGATTTTCAATGTGGTCCTTTGGACCCCACTGTATATGGCTAAACTGATTGATGAGAAGGATTTTTTTCTGCACAGACTAGGATGATATCTGGCACACTATGTACTAATGAATTTCTCTCACTGAGCTTTACCTTTTGTCATATAGCAGAGCGAATTCAAATGTTCATTGCATCCATTTGAAAAGTGATGAAATTGACATAAAACTGATTGAAAGTTTTGTCATGAACACATCGTCAACATACCAGCATTTAATACAATTATTCCAGATTTAAAATTGTAAAAAAAAAAACAATAATCATATATTCAAATATGCTTTCATATAAATCTGAGTAACAATTAGTACTACTCCAATAACACTACCCATAGCTGTTCCTTTTACATGAAGATAAGTCAGCTTAAAACAAGATTTTGTTAAAACCAATTTTGCTAAATCTCTAGTACATTTAGCAGTTGAACAGTCTGAGGATCATGTGATCCTAGAAAAAAGTATATGTTAATAACCTTAATGAATTTGGAACTATACATATTTACCTGTATAATAAACACGACATGAATAAACGAATGCCATATAGAATGTATTATGAGTGTAAACATGGATATACAAAGATCAGCCATAACATTAAAACCATCTGCCTAATACTGGATATCTGACACCAAGACGTTAGCAGCAGATCCTTTAAGTCCTATAAATTGCGAGGTGGGGCCTCCATGGATCGGACTTCTTTGTCCAGCACATCCACCAGCACACAGATGTTCAATCGGATTGAGATTTGGGGAATTTGGAGGCCAAGTCAACACCTTGAAGTCTTTGTCACGTTCCTCAAACCGTTCCTGAACAATTTGCAGTGTGGCAGAGCGCATTATTCCCCAAGTAAGCGACACACATGGATCCGGCAATCTACATGATGTAAAAGAAAACGGAATTAATCAGACCAGGTCACCTTCTTCCAGATGGGTTCTTCCAGATCCGATGAGTTAGCCTTCGCTCCCCACACACATCACTGAGCCTTGGGTGCCCATGATCTTTTCGCCAGGTTCACCGATTGTCCTTGTTTGGACCACTTTTAACAGATTCTAACCTACCTGCCATTTTGGTGATTCTCTGACCCAGTCTGCTAGCCATCACAGTTTGGCCCAGCTACTGAGATCCTTAAACTTGCCCATTTTCCATTTTTCCAACACATAAACTTTAAGAACTGACTGTTTACTTGCTGCCTGATATATCCCACCCCTTGACAGGTGCCATTGTAATGATAATAATCAATTTTATTCACATCACCTCTCAGTTTTTAATGTTAAGGCTGATTGGTGTATGTTTTACTACAATATAATAGTCTAAACCTCAGACGTGTCACACCGCTTAATGTCATAAATGCCATATTTGGTATTTATTCCAATCGCCCTGGCTATATCTGCTGATATATTGCTGATCTGCTTTTTCTCCTTCAGCTGCTCCGGAATGGGTGGAGCACATCAGCAGCAGTGAGAGGAACATCGGCAGTGACTATACCATGTCCTGCGTATCCAGCGGAAAACCCATACCTCATGTGTACTTCTTGAAAAACGGCCAAATGGTATGACCCTTAAACCTCTGTTCATCCTCAGATCATTAGTATAAAGGCTTTGAGTGGCTTTTCCTTGGTTGTCCATCAAGTCCAACACCTAGACCTAATACACTCCAACTTCCACAACATTCATTGGCTGAGTGTGTTTGGAAGCTGTAGAACTTGCTAACCATGATGAATGTGCACAAACACATCATAATCTCTCTGTTAATTGATGTCTGAAAGGGAAATGTTTATTAGTGCAGTTCAGTTTTTAAGCATACTCAGCTCTGTAAATTAGGGCACAGAGTCAATGAGGCAAACTCTAAGCCCTATCTCAATGCTAAATGGGTTCTGACACTGTTGTACAAATAGCCATGGCAACAGTCAGTTCTGCTCCAGATTCCTGAGAGTGTATGCAGGGGGCATAAGACAGAGGGAGCTACTCTCCGAACACACTTAACATGCAAATCAGCTTCACTATCAATAAAACTTTCAGTGATGACTTACAAATAATGCCCTCTTTCACAAGGGTTCACTTAAGTAAATTATAATTATTAAGTAAATAATTATTGTGTATTTATTTCAACAGCATGACGAGCATGAGTTGCGCTTCACAGACCTGACATCTGATGACTCAGGGATGTATCAGTGCATTGCTGAGAACCACCATGGAGTGATCCACGCCAACGCGGAATTGCGAGTCTTTGGTAAGAGAACATAAATAGTCACCACCAAGCGGTGTGAAACCATTAAATCACTTCTGGTGCAAACAGGTGCCATTTGAAATATAATGGCGTCACATGATCTCAAGATAAATACAGTTGTTCCTGGAAGTACATAGAGTTTGTTAGAGAGCATAACTAAGCAAACAGCACCATGAAGACCAAGGAGCTATCAAAACAAATCCAGGAAAAGTATCAGTCAGGGTTGGGTTATTTAAAAAATCCCCAAAATTGAACATCCATCAGAGCACCATTAAATCCATCATTAAAAATTAAAAGATTATGGCACAACTTCAACTCTGCCAATAGAAACGCATCCAACAGAAGTCAGTGAGCAGGTAAAGAGGGATTTAGTCAGAGAAGCAACCAAGGTTGTACCACAGATGTGGGAAAATTCAAAAAGGATGAATACTTATGCAAGTCACAGTACTTCCTTCCTTATTAATGCGATGTAAGTTGTTCATCTTTGCTGATAGCTTGCACATGTTAAGTAAAAGAGGCTTAGCATCAAGCATATAGTGAGACATAATAAGTTTGTCCTTGAAGAAGTTTGTCTCCATGTGTATTGTAAGCTCTGTGACCCAGTGTTGATGTTTTGTGTTGTCAGAGGGCGCTCCTTCATTTGAGTTCAACCCGGTTAAGCAGAGGCTGCTTGCAGCAAAGAATGACCGTGTGGTGATTGAGTGCAAACCAAAAGCAGCACCCAGGCCCATGTTTTCCTGGAGCAAAGGCACAGAGCTGCTGTCCAATTCCAGCAGGTAGGAGATAAGCCCCTTCACATAGGATTAGTGTAACCGAGCTATTCGTCTCCCTAGAAGATTTGATCAGACGATTATGGAGATTGTGGAAAAGTTCAGTTGAACACTGTCTTGTCAGAGGATCATTTTCAAAACTGAAGCTGGTGGTATATTTCAAACAATGAAAGAACTAAACGAAAAGAAAACTTCCAGTAATTATGCTGAAAAGTACTCTTTAGGGAGCACAGAATGGCTTTGAGATTGTTCCGCTGAACAGATTTCACAACATTGCAGTGTTACTTGGGCCGATTACTTTTGAACCGCTGCTGCAGGAAACTTTTGTTAGTTCTGCCTTGTTAAAATGTACTGCATGACATCTCTTTTAAACATTGACATTTTTAAAAACAGCATATGATGTTTGGAAGGCGCATATTTGAAATATTAGCTTGTTTTGGGCTTCTTTTTAAAGCAAGATGAACAAATAAACAAGAAAACAGCAATGTCAGTTTGGGGGTAACGATACACTGCGGTCACGATTTGATTCGATCCATAGTACTGGCTTCATGATGCGATTCTCCGAATATTTTGAACAACATTTTTATTGAAGAATAAGTATGTCTTTCTCGGGCCCTTTAGATTGCAGCTGGTGTCATTTGAGAGCTAATGGAGAGCTCTTTTTGTAATGATTATATTGTTGTGTAGCCATATAGTGTTTATTGCATGGTGTTCATTGTGATCCTGAGGTATTGGTCACTGCACAAGTGCAGATGATAATAGGTCATTGTGCAAGCACTCCACAAAATAATTCGATCATGTGACCAGCGTGAGCTCTATATATTTTAGCTCTATGTGATGCACAGACTGGGACCTCTGGTGTTCAAACAGTGCAATTTCATTGCATGCATAGTTTATGGCAAGTTCCACAATGGAAATCGCACATTTCCAGACAAATGTCATCCCCAGTGTCAGTGCCGAATGAAGCACAAACACAGAAGAGAGAACCCTGGAAAACCCTGATAAGAGACAGAGAATTAGGTGACAGATTTGCGTTTTTCCCCTCAAACATTTGTGGTGCTTCTTCCATGAACACAAACAGCTGGGCCAACATCAGACCTGAAAATCAAACTGATGCTCCGTGCAGTGACACCAGCAACCATGTGATATTTAGACCAATCACAGACAGGGGAAGATTTCAACTAAAAACATGGTGGTTAGGAACACATGCACACCATGGTTGCACAAACTCAAACCACTGCATCTTTCTTGTTCAAAAGACATATGATAAAATTATACCACCGGCTTTAATGTATTCTCTCAAAAATAAAATTATTGGCACCCCTACATAGTATTACACACAAATTGCTAAATATTTAGATTGGGAACAGGATATTTTAGTTCAGAACCTGCTAATCTCTACCAGGATTTTAGGACTTCTGTAGATGGATCTGCCGACAAGATAATAACTCTAAACATGCATCCATATTGACACAAAAAATAATTGCCATGTCAGACTGCGGATTGGAACCCCATTAAAAGCCTTTAAGCTAAATCGAAGAAGACAGTGCAGACAAGCAACTTGAAATGTTCGGCATGGAGGAGTCTCTAACCTTGTTAGTCATTACAGGAAGTGCTGCTTTTTCTCCACTAGAGGCTTTACCAAATGTTATTTATATTATTATTTGTAGATATAGAAATTGAAGCCAGTGTTTTGCATAACTTGAAATAAAACTATCAAAATTTCCAATAATTCTAGAGTTGTGTATTTGCTAGAGTATTTAACCCACTGTAAGGTGAATGAAAAGGACCTGAAAACTGATGTTGATGGTGGCAGGATTTTCATTTGGGCGGACGGGAGTCTGGAGATCCGCAACGTTACCAAGTCAGATGAAGGGAAGTACACATGCTTTGCTGAGAATGACCGAGGCAAAGCCAACAGCACTGGATCTCTCTCAGTCACAGGTAAGAGGTTGAAATTCAAAGCCGTATTAGTCATGGAAATGTTGTGTTGCTTACTGGAGCTGGTACATTAGAGATATCAACAGTCATTAATGCAGTGATGAACACAGTAGTCCGTGGGTGTTGGAGGGGATTTGAAATGGAAGTGTAGAGAACCACGCTGCTTGGTTAACACCCAAGACGATGCTTGATCTGTAACTCTGCTCTGCCCTCTGCTGGTCGAAATGACTTAATACAGTTTGCAGAAATATCAGCTGTTGATTGGCCCTGTTGCTTCTTTGGTTATATTTAAATTTTAGAATAAAATGAGAATTATATTATATGAGGATTATAAACATGTAAACATGAATTCCCTTTTTCCTGTAATTATATGCTTTCTCTACTAAGTTGCCAGAAATGTAAATCAATTCTTGTGCTTTTTAAGATGCCACCAAGATCATGCTGGCTCCCTCCAACGCAGACGTGAGCGTGGGCGAAAACGCTAGGATGCAGTGTGCGGCATCACATGACTCGAGCCTTGACATCACCTTCATCTGGTCACTTAACGGCCATGCCATTGACAAGGAGGAAGAGTACTACCAGTACAGCATTGTAAGAGCACGAACACAACAGATTAATCCCAGGATCAGCAGTGTTTGATGTGTTTTAGATATTTATGTTTGAGCTGCACCAAGCTTTAAGACATCCGAGTGTCTTTTTGTCCTTTTCTTAGTCTAATTTTTTTTGTAAATTGTCCAGCAGGGGCACATTGCTTATTATTTTTCACAATGGATGGTGCAGTTCTGGATTGTGTGTTCTCAAGGTCATAAAATCACACTGACTTGGACTGTTATTAATGAAAATGGTGGGTCAGTTTATAAATAGGTACCCTAAGCTTCTGAGAGGCATTACTGGGTTTGAGTAGTGATTTCTAATCTTAGAATGGACTCTTAAGGTCCATTCGCACGTACAGCGATTTTATCGCTGCCATTCGCCAGTTGCTGTACTATGCTGTGCCTACTACTGGTTGCCATAGTAACATTTATCAGTGGGTGGTGCAACTAGCATTCCACTTCTGACAACAAACCAGTTTTCTTGCCACATATAAATTGGTAGACATTGGTGTGCATCTCTGTGTGCGGGTGATATGGGGGCATTTGTCTTTTTTTGTCTTTTTAGTTATTGAGGTTAAGGTTAGATTTAGAATTATGTGTCTGCATAGTATTAATAAGCTGCATTAATAATTATCCCAGTGGAAGGTGCTCAGAAGGATAGTAAGATAAATGTGGGTGTTCAAGGTTCAAGGTTCTTTATTTGTCACATACATATTGCAACCCCAATTCCGAAAAGGTTGGGACAGTATGGAAAATGCTAATAAAAGTGATTTGTAAATGTACTTTGACTTGTGTTTAAACAATAAATGTATAAAGACAAGATATTTAATGTTTTACCTGATCAACTGCATAGTTTTGTTTTTTTTAAGATAAACGTTTGTTTTGAAATTGATGCATGCAACATGGTCCAAAAAAGGTGGGACGGGGCAATTTAGGACTAATAGTGATGTGACAAGTTGAAATAAGAAGGTGATGTGAAACAGGTGAGGAAATCGTCTAATCATAGTATATAAGGAGCCTTCAAAAAAGGCCTAGTACTTCAAGAGTAAAGATGGGTCAAGGCTCTGCAATCTGCCAACAGATACGTCAGCGAATAATCAAACACTTTGAGAACAACATTCCCCAAAGACAAATCGGTAGGATTTGGGCATTTCACCTTGTACAGTGCACAATATAATTAAAAGATTCGAGGAATCTGGTCAAATATCGGTGCGTAAAGGGTGAGACTGAAAACCACTTCTGAATGCGCGTGATCTCCGATCCCTCAGACGTCACTGTCTTAAAATCCGTCATGAGTGTGTAATGGAGATCCTGACATGGGCTCGGGAATACTTTGGTAAACCTTTGTCAGTCTACACCATTCGCCACTGCATCCACAGATACAAGTTAAAACTTTACTATGCAAAGCAGAAGTCATACAGCAGCACCGCCAACTTCTCTGGGCTAGATCTCATCTGAGATGGACAGTAGCACAGTGGAATCATGTTTTGTGGTCCGATGAGTCGACGGTTCAAATAGTTTTTGGACAAAACAGACGTCGTGTTCTCCGGGCCAAAGAGGAAAAGGACTATCCAAGCTGTTGTCAGCGTCAGGTCCAAAAGCCAGAGTCTCTCATGGTATGGGGGTGTGTCAGTGCCCATGGCATGGGTAACTTGCACATCTGTGAGGGCATCATTAATGCAGAAAGATATGTACACATTGTGGAGCAACATATGCTGCCATCCAGATCAGGACAACTCCAAACCACATTCTGCCCGGATGACAAGAGCATGGTCGCATAAGCAGAGAGTGCGGTTCTAGCATGACCTGCTTGAAGTCCTGACCTGTCTCCCATTGAGAATGTGTGGCGCATTATGAAGTGCAAAATAAAGCAACAAAGGCCCTGTACAGTTGCACAGCTGATGAAATGCATAATGGATGAATGGGGGAAAATCTGTTTGCTAAACTTAACCAACTTGTGTCTTCACTCAGCGTCCAAACAGTTAATATGTGTTATTAAAGGAAAAGGTGATGTTACACAGTGGTAAACAGTTGACTGTCCCAACTTTTTAGAAGTGTGTTGGAGTCATCAGATTTGAAAAGATTGTATATTTTACAAAATAAATCAAACTCAAAGTAAAAAATCAGATAATGTTTGTTTTTTTGCATTTTCCATACTGTCCCAACTTTTTCAGAATTGGGGTTGTACATATATCTGATGTAATGCGGTGAAATATTTTATGTGTGTGTATGTGTGTGTGTGTGTGTAGGATAGTCAGGCAGGTATGTCTAGCTGTGAGCTATTAATTAAGAACACTCAGCTGAAGCACGCAGGCCTGTACACCTGCATGGCCCAGACACCTGTGGACAACGTCACTGTCTCTGCTGACCTGGTAGTGAGAGGTACTACAAACATTTCTATCACACACACACACACACACACACACACACACACACACACACACACACACACACACACGCACACTTACATACACTCTCTGCCTTGAGTGGGAAAGTAACAAGAGCTTTATTATCCTGTACAGTTTTGGTTGCAACAGAAAACTTCAGAACTTGGATGCAGAATAAAACTAAAGCTGTGCCTTGCTTAAATATATTCAAGTACCAAGTCTCGTACGTGATTTTAGATACGGCATAAAGGCAATCTACTTTTCTGCAGCGTGAATACAATATAATGCTTTGCATTTAGAGATTAAACATTAACGTTTACAGCATTAGAAGATGCCCTTATCCAGAGCGATTTACAGAACTGCTTTGTCCTCTCCATCAAAAAACACTCCTTATGCTAGTCACTAGGTCAGGGACTAAGTGTACCATCGATGTAAAAACCCTGTTCAGGAGGTTAGTACAGTATGAAAAACAAACGAAGACAAGTTGTTTTAAAAATAACAAAGTACTAATTTAGGTGCTTGGTAAAGAGGTCTTTAATCTTGAAGACAGCCAGTGACTTAGCTGTTTTGACAGCTAGAGGAAGTTTGTTCTACCACCTAGGTGCCAGGAAAGAGAAGAGACATGATGCATGCCTTCCTTGTAGACAGAAGGGTAAAGGTCTAGCAGCAGTACACAGGTGTTAATAGACTAATTTGCTTTATACCTTGGAATTAAAAGGAAAGTTAGAGCAGAAAGTAGTGTTCAGTTTTAAACTACTCTGCTGACGATGTGTCTGCTGTGGGATGCAGTGAAGCCAGAGGAATGTTCCTGTCTGGGTTCAGGGGCAGGCTGCTGTGCTGTAAGACGAGGTGAATAATGAGGCGTAAATAAAAGCAGTATAAGCAGGATGTGCTAGTTTGACTTGGACAGATCTGTAAGCCTGGAAACCCAATACTACAGCTGTAAACACATACACACACACACACAATCAAGCCTCTTGTTTTTGACTCAGACCAGGTGCAATGAGTCAGGTCGCTGTATCAGGTGCATCTAGGAAATCTCAAGTTTGAATCAAAGAGCCAAGCTAGCAAATTTGCACATGTCTTGTTGGGAGGAATGGCGTTACTGTCACTTTCACTTCCCTGTCAGTCACAATGACACTAGTCAAGCGTGGGCATCTGCGAGCTCATGTACTGTCTGTGGAAGATTGCAGATAGCACTTTCCTCAGAGTGTGACACAGCATGAGCTGCAGTTTGCAAAGGTGTATTTGGCTTCTGTTCACCTACACGCTACCTGGATGATAGCTGTTGCATGACAGGTGCCCAAATTGGGGAGAAAAATCAAAAGAAAAAAAAAGAATGCTTCTGGTGCAATGAAGAAATGCATTTGGTGAAGTTAAAAGTCATACATGGAGGTCCCTGCAGGATTTCCAGATTTTGCGCTCACGGAAATGAACGCAAAATCAAGCAAACTCTGCGATATTCGGACGAACTTGCAAGTTTCCGCAGATTTGGGCCAAGACCCAAAGCGCATTCAGCCAAAGTCCTCTTCGATTCACATTTACCAACAAACATCACTGCGAAAGACCGCACAAAACAATTTTGCAATTGGAATTTCACCAATTCAATAGTTCTCTGCAAAAAAAAAAAAAAAAGTTGCAAGGCAAATTTTAAAACGCTGCATCAAAACGAAGCATTTTTGGCTGCAACAATCACAAAAAAACATGGCATGGCAAATTATTAAGGGTGTCTACATTATTTTTGGCACTGAACAAGTGACGAATGATGGCATCTGAGGCAGTTCTTCTCTTCTCTGTATTCTCTCGTGGTTACAAAGCAGTTATGCAGACGCTTGATCTTGCCAGGCAGTAACTTTCCTCAGACATTAATGATTGCTAATAAGACAAACTAGTGTGCCAGTGACCATAATGTCTTGAGGTTGGAGCTATTTGCGAGATTAGCTCCACTAAAGGCAGTGGCTGCTTTTCTAAAGACGAGTCGGTTTTTTGAGATTGTTTGGTCATCCACCTCCTCTCTCCAGGTTTAATCTCTCTTACAATGTGATAATACACATCTCGGATGCTTACTCTAGAACAGTGTGTTCTCATTTATTGTGTGTGTTAGACGACAATGCGGTGTCAAAATCGTTTATCGATTAGGAGGATGGATGAAACTGAACGATTTGTTTTGACTGAGTCAACAGTTAAATGGGGATTAACGAACACATCCCAGCTTTTAATTTGCATTTGTAAACCTATGACTCATGCTGTTGTTTTGTGAGATTTCTTAGCAGTATGCTAAATATTTTGATGCATGAAAGAAAATGCTATAATATACAGCTAATAATCATGAAGCAGCACACGTGGATAAAAGATATTGCCTTTACGGTATTAATAAACTTGATTATCTCTCATCCATTTCATTTGATTTCTAACTGAGAGGAATAAATACACTTCTGTGCTTTTTCACAGGCAAGAATAAAGGCTAAATTGTACGTTAAATGTTGACTGTATTAACTAGGCCTTAGAACATTTAATAATCTTAACAAGTGCTGCTTTTGTTGTTCTTTCAATGCTGAAACCCTGCATGTTTTTCATGATATCACATTCTGCCCTGAGTTCCAGAGCTAGCATTAACAGACTTTTCCACTGTATGATTTATCCAGTTTTTTGACGTGGGTGAAATTGTGTCAAAGAAATTGAAAAATGGTTGACAAAAATGTTCCATTTTATTTACAGAATGTTAACTGCTGTTGAGTCTGAAAATCTGATGTACTGTACATATGTAATGAATAATGTATTTTAGGTGTCCAGCCTCTCATTATTTAACGTTTTGCACTTAAAAGTTAGAGGCACCATTGAGAGTTAGATATTTCCACTCCCTCCACAGTTTCCACTATTATAACTTTAAGGTGAGGTATCCCGTGTAATAGGATATGTACTTACACCAAAAGCTTTTAACAGATTAATAACAGAAATAAAGTAGTAACTTTATTGTGCTGAGCAGTTTCTGATACTTCATCGTCAGGGCCTCCAGGAGCTCCTGGAGGAGTGCGTGTGGACGAGGTTTTGGCAAAGTCTGTGAAGCTTTTCTGGAGTCATGGCACAGATAATCTCAGCCCCATATCCAAATACACCATCCAATACAGAGAGACCAGAACCGAGGAGGAATGGAAAGATGCTGTAACCTGTGAGTACTCCAACACATGCTCTGACATTTACAAATTTTGTCCTTTTAAAAATATGTTAGTGAGCAGCCGGTTCAATTCCTCTTAATTCCTGTATTTTGTGATCCATATTTAATTATAGCTGTGACAATATATGAGTATGATATTAAACCATGAGAAGATAACTTAAGTATTAGTGGTATAGTGTGGTATACAGTGATAATATACAGTGCGCTCCACTAATATTGGCAGCCTTGGTTAATATGAGCAAAGAAGGCTGTGAAAAATTGTCTTTATTGTTTAACCGTTTGATATTTTGTTTAAAAAATCCACAAAATAGTATACTCTCATGGATATTAAACAATTCTAAATGCAAAACAGGTTTATAAAAAAAATTTAATAAAAATACATCTTTGTTAAATATACAGGTGCATCTGAAAAAAAATTAATATCATGGAAAAGTTATTTTTTCCGTAACTGACTTCAAAAAGTGGAATGTTCATATCTTCTTAATTAATTACACATAAAGTGACATATTTCAAGCCTTTTTTGTTTTCAATTTTGATTACAGCTTACAACTCATGGAATTTTGTTTCATTTCATTTCACCAATTTGAACTATTTCGTGTGTGTCCATTACATGAAATCCAAATAAAAATCCATTTAAATAACAGATTGTAATGCAACAAAGTAGTAAAAATGCCAGGGGGGGTGAATACTTTTGCAAGGCACTTTATTCCTCACATACACAGTATATAGCCAAAAGTTTTGCGACATAGATGGAAGCACACATTTGTAGAACATGTCACCGTATACTGTAGCAGTACAATTTTCCTTCACTGGAACCAAGAGGCCCAAACATGTTCCAGAAAGAAAATCCACCTGTACACATAGCCAGCTCCATGAGGACATGGCTTACCAAGGTTGGAGTGGAAGAACTTGAGTGATCTGCATAGAGCCCTGACCTCAAACCCACTGAAAACCTTTGGGATGAACTGGAACGCATGACTGCATCCCAGACTTCCTCACCCGACATCAGTGTCTGACCTCACTAATGCTCTTGTAGCTGAATGTAGCGCAATCCCCACATCCACGCTCCAAAATCTACTGGAAAGCCTTCCCAGAAGAGTGGAAGTTATTATAACAGTGATTATAACTTGTTAAATGGGATGTTCACATATGGATGTGATTGGTCAAGTGTCCACAAACATTTGGCCATAGTGTATTTTAGTGCTATATCATTTACATTACAGTCCAGTGATATACAAAGAACAATGATATTTTTGTCCAATCAATTTTTCATACCGTTCCCCTTTTTATGTTTGGTTTAGTGCAAGTAGACCGCAGTGTTTGAAATACTTTAGACTTGGGGAGAGGACATGGCTAAACCTAACTGCAAAGGCCCATGTTCATTAAAAAGGATTTTAATTAACTTCTAGTTAATAGTGTCGATTATGAATTGTATATAATGTGTAAATAGCATGAAGTGACTAATGGCTGTGATGCATTTATGTTTTGTTTTTCCCCCCAGCTCCTCGCAATGTAGAAGGAAACGCAGAGATGGCCATGGTAGTTGATCTGCATCCATGGACTGAATATGAGTTTCGGGTCATCGCTACGAACACTCTGGGTACAGGAGAACCGAGTGAGCCTTCAAGCAAAACCATCACAAAGGAAGCATGTATGTCTGTGGATTTCATCATCGTTTACTTACTTAAGTTATTTAAATATGCTAAATTATTGGTGAGACAAATTGGAATTTGTCAACTCTGAATTTACCTCAGCTAGTGACTTTAGTTTGGAGGAATTCTGGGGATATTATTGAGTCTCTTTATTTTATATACACTTGCATAAGATGTAAGGTGCTGTTCTTGATATTCAATTCAATTCAATTCAATTTTATTTGTATAGCGCTTTTTACAATAGTCATTGTCTCAAAGCAGCTTTACAG